>JAFDUT010000497.1:12753-32959 GCA_017309665.1 Coelopa frigida
TATGCCCTTCTCGCTCTTCTCCACCCTTCTCTTTCCTCCCCTCTCAACCGCCCTCATTTGCTCTGGCATTGTCCCCTTGAGGGAGCCGGAGCCAGCAACAATTCGCAAGCAATAAATTGAGTTAATTCTCGAAATTCTTTATATCCTGTGTATCTTCCCTTTCCCTCTTATACTAGCTCCCTCTCACTCACTACTTCTTCTACTCACTGTCTCCTTCTTCCTCTCACTCTCTCCTTCTTCCTCTCACTCTTTTCTTCTTCCATTCACACTCTCCTCTCTCATTCCATCTCACTTCTCCCTGAGCGAGTGTTTGTATATCTGTCTATTTATCTGTTTTCCTATGGGTGTGTTTGTTGAGTATCAGTATAAATGTGCATGTGTGTGTGTGTGTGAGGTTGCTTTTGAGCATTTGTGTGGGTGAATTTATTTATCTGTACATGTGTGTGGGTGTGTGAGTGAGCGCCATCTGTTTATTTGTTCGATGGTCAACACGAAGCTCGAACTCTTTGCGGTCGACGAGTGTCCGTCCTTCAGTTTGTCCAACGGTGTTTCCTTCTGTTCATCTGTCTATCAGTCTCTCCGCCCATTCGTTCCATCGTCTGTTTGTCTAACACTTTGTCTGTCCTTCCATCCGTTCGTCCATCCATCCATTGGTTCATCCTTCAGTTTCTGTCTATCGTTTTCACTGGAATTTCTATCTATTTGGGAAAATTGTCCATCCGTAAGTTTGTTTGTGTGCTTGTATGTTTTTGTATATATGTGTGTGTGTGTTTGTGTAGATATGTATTTTTGTCTGTGTGTTTGTATTGTATCCTTCTGCCTCGAGTTATTTATTTCATTTTGTCGCAGCGGCTGACGTGAATGGATTCGTCATTCAAGCAAATTGTCTGCACAAGCATAAGTTTTAGCTCCCCTGAGTTGGCCGCCTCTGGCTTCATAGCTCTCTCTCTTTCTCTCTCTCTCTCTCTCTGTCTCTTTCTCTATATCTCTCTCTCTCACTCTTTCTCTCTATATCTCCCTCTTTCCCTCTGTCTCTCATTTCCCTCTGTTTCTCTCATTCCCCCTCTATGACTCTCTCACTTTCCTCCCTCTCTCAATTCTTTTTCATCTTCCTCTATTTTCCTCCTATTTTTGGTGAAATCATAACCAGCATGTGTGTGTGTGTGTTTAGGAAGTGTCCGAGTGTTAATGGGCGCGCTTCAGTCTGTATGAGTGTGTGAGTGTTTGGGTCTATGAGATTTGATGTCCGCGCATTGATGACAACCAACAGGCGGCTGGACAGACGACAGACGGACGAGCGCTTCAGACAGACACAAGAGAACGAGAAGTGAACGGATGAAGGAGGATATGGATTATTGGAGGAAAGGAAAAATAATTGAACAGAAGTGAGAGACAGAGAGAGAGAGAGAGATCAAATTGAGCAAGAAAAGAAGGTGATATTGGAGAATGAAACTTCGTAGAGAATATCGAAGCCAATGGAGAAGGTGAATTGTAAAAAAATGAGACAGAGAGGAAATAAAATATTTATTTTTTTATTTACAAAAACTAAAATTAATATCAATAAAATCTAAAAATAAGAACAAATTATAAATAAAAAAAATGTTTCAAATCAATTTTCATCAATAGATCATTTTTCTACCATTAATTTACTCATTGATCCATTTATTAAGAAAATTCAAAATAATATTAATATGAAAGAAATCTTCTCGCTGTTAACCAAAGTCGAAATCTCAATATATACTCAATAGATTTCCCTCAATAATTGGATCATTTTACTGCTCTACTCATCTCTCAATTTCTACGAAAAAAGAATTTCTTTAATAACTCTTCCTTGCAATATTTATCTTTGCCTTTTCTCAACGAATAAAATTTGATTCATTCTCAATTATTAAAACTCCGCTCGAATATGAAATTTACACTCGTAACGAACTCACTCAATGAATCTCGATTCAACCCACTATTGGAGTAAAATCCACCAACAAAAACAACAATACAGTAACTACGTGGAAAAAAACAAACGATCTCAAGTAAATCCATGAAAAATGAAATTCACGAAAAAACTTTATTGACATTCGATCCGCTTTTTCGACACGAAATGGGAGCGAAAAATATACAGGAAGAACAACAAAAAAAATATGAAAACAATATATTGGAAACAAAATGGAAAAAATATATATATAAAAAAAATAGAATACTGAGAATAAAAATTGTCACATTTCGAAATGACAAGTCGTAGTGAACAAAAGAGAGGAAAAACAACAAGAGAACAAGAATAACAATGGCAACCACAACAACAACAACGAGAATAACAACAATGACGACAATAAAAACAACAATATTAAGAACAATAACAATGAGTAAAAGGACAATAACAATGAGTAAAAGGACAACAACAATGAGTAAAAGACAACAACAACAATCAGTGAAAGGACAACAACAACAATCAGTAAAAGGACAACAACAATGAGAACAATAACAGGATGAGGGAGGAATCAGAACCGACGTCGCAGTAAATTGATATGCGCCGAGCGACCGAAACGAACGAACCTCGACTTGTCAACCTCAGCGGTGACGGCGACGGCGGCAGCCCCCGAAAACCATTCGCAGAAAAACAAAATCCCCCGCCCCCTCCCTGAAGACCGCCCCCCGCAGCCCCTTGGGTTGCGACCATCTCATGGCATTCACCTCAATGCGATCGATCGATCGTCCGTCAAAGCGGCCCCCCATCGAAATCGGCCACAAAAATCCTCCGGGGGAAAAATCGGAAAAAAACAAACCCGGTAAAAATAATGCGAAACCTTCGCGTCAATGTCACAGTGGGAAGAGTGGGAGTTGAAGGGGGCGTGGGAGAAGTGGAGCAGAAGTTGGATGCCGGCGGGGCCTGAGGATTGAATATTTATTTCGATTGGAATGAATTTACTTTTTCAAAAACTACGATAAACCATAAATTCTTCAATATGAAAATTTTATAAAAAAATAAATAAAGAAAATAAAGAAGGAATGAAAAAAACACAGTAAGAGTGACAGGAGAAGATGGAGAGAGATAGAGAAGGGAATAAAGAGAGAGATAGAGAAAGAAAGTCAGCATTTTACCTAGAGCAGACCATGAGCGAGAAGTGGCCAAAGGGAGTGTAAAATAGAAAAAACCAACGACAAAGATTCGAGCCGACGTGTGATTTTGCTTATTTTCCGGAATTTCTCTCCTTTTCTGGTCCCCCTCACTTTCCTGTCCCTCACTTTATCTCTTCCCCTACCACTCTATCTTTCGCTCTTCCCTTCCTGTGGCGTTCATCAAAAAAAAAAAAAAAATACCTTCCGCAAGCAACGACAACCATTGACATCAGTCGCAATCACTCGTGACATAAAATCAATAGCCATTCGATTGAGAACCGAGGGGACGAATCCGAATGAATGAGGAGCGAATGAAATGAGGAAGGAGCGATTGGAATGAGGAAGGAGCGATTGGAATGAAGAAGGAGCGATTGGAATGAGGAAGGAGCGATTCGATTGAGGGACGACGAAAGGTGTGAAGGAGGCGGAAGGTGTCGATGGCCAGTGGGTGGAGAGGCGATGATGACGAAGCTTCCTCATCATGTTGATCAGGGTCGCCACCCCCTGGATGGATTCGTGGAACCACTCGAGTGAAAGGAATGTCCTCCTGTTCGAGCGCCAACGACGACTGACTAATGAGCACGAGTTATTCGCATCGCACGAAGGACCTCATGTTAATGTCCTGCGGGATGTCGACCCGGGATGCGCGATGCTCGGGACAATTGCATTGTGATTGAGGTTTTTTTTTTGGCTCATCATTCTCCCTCTCTCTATCTCTCACTTTCATTCTCATTCATTCTCTTTCATTCTCTCAGTTATTTGGATTTTCTCGACTTCTCGTCATCTCGCAGTGATCATTTCAATCGCATTCTTTCTGCCTTTTGCTTAATTGGAATGTAAATGATGAGTTCAATGAATGTTTCCATGATTACTATCAAATTGTAGTATTTCGATTGAATCGAAGAATTATTTAAATTTAGGGGAGTTCCACAAATTTTTTAATCGAAGTAAGCAAATTAAAATAAAGCATTTGAACGAATTAATTTAATAGTTTCATTTAATGTAAAACTTTTATCAATTTATTCATTTTATATGGCTCTCCTTTATTTTATTTATTCTTATTATTTCTATTTTTCCAATAAATTTATTGCAATACTTTTGATATAAATTAAATAATTTAATCATTATAGAAATGAATTTAATGGGTTATTTTAAAAAAATATATAAATTGATTTTCTTTTTTTTTGTAAATACAAAAATATATTTTTATTTAAAAATTACCTTCTTTCAGTAATTTAGATAGGATTTTTTTTTAAATTAAAATTTGAACTTCTACCTCTAAAAACTCTAAAATTAAAAAAAGTAGGAGAGATTTAAAGATGAAAGATTTCCAACTGATTCTTGATTTTTCTTAATTCGAAATTAATTTGAATGCCGATTAAATTCACTTTCGCACCATCCTCTAGTGGTCACGCCCTCGAAGTCTCATGAATTAAATTTCCATTTCCCACGCCATCGCACTTCGTCCTGGATCGACGCCCCTGGATCGACGCCCCTGGCCATGTCGGGGGACCCTTTAATGCTCACAAGTTGTTCTGCGTTTAACGCCATCGCCTCATCGTCGTCGTCACCATCGCCATCGCCAGCCATCGCGAAGTTCCAAAGATTGATCCCCACGATTAGGGTGCAAAACTTTTTCCCGTGCAATTTTCTCCGCCTCCCTTTCGCCCACCTCTTGCTTTCTTCCTTAATTCATTCCCCTTTTCCACCTTCCTCTCACTCTTTCCAACATTCTCTCTCTCTCCCTCACTGTTCCTGTCTCTCTTGTGCCCGATGCCATTCATTTCGTTGTTTGGCGCCCATTAATTTGGGTTTTATTTGCATGCGAAGAAATTAATCAGAAATTAATTTACCATGGGGTGAATCGTCGTCAACAACAACAACAATCAAAACAACAACTGCTACAAAAACAAGGATACTTACAAAGAAAAAAAAAACAAGAACAACAACGATAAAACTCAAATCAAAAACAACAAACGTTAAAGCAACAACAATTACTACCATCAAAAAGTAACTTCCTTTACAATGATAACATTGGAGCAACAACAACATTGGAATTACAACAATATTAGAATTACAACAACATTAGAATAACAACAATATTGGAATACCAACAAAAATAATGTCATTTCCACAATAACAACTTCCCTCATTGATACAAAACCAACAACATTAAGCATAACAATAAAAACAACAATCGGTAGTACATAAAAAGATTCTGTTGCTGATGTTGCTTGATAAGCAACAACTTTGACTTGGCGACGGCAAAAAAGGGAAGGGAAAAAGGTAGTAGAAAAAGGAAGAAAAAACTCACGCAAATAATAAAAAACAAATCGAAAACGAATGATGCAAAGGCGACCCTGAGGCAATAGTAGCAAGAAATGAATGTAAAAATGAACCATAAAATAAAAACACAATAAGAAGATTAAACAAGGAATAAGATCATTGTAGGAAAGTGTAACAAAACTGGTAGTAAAAGGAGAATATTATGAAAAGGTAGTGAAAATTGGAAAAAAATCTCCACAATTCCAACTTCCTTTCCCTCTTCTGTCTACTCAATTTACCACCCCCCTCCTACCATTCGTCAATCTCTCCATCATAATCAGCGAACGCACTGAGCGCGGAACTCGAATTGATTTACACTTTATTTAATTTTGCCTTTTTCTCTCCGCCTTAGCTGTTCCCCCCCACCGACCACGCCCCTCTCTGTGTCGCCTAACACGCCCTCGGAGACACGCCCCCCTCAGCACCGACGACCACAGACGACGAGATGGCTGCCGTCATGGTCGTCGCTTACGCCGTCATTATCTCATCAAAGGAGACGTCCGTGCGCTCCGTTTATTTATGCATATCATTCAAAGCGAAAGAGAGGGGGTGAGAAGAGAGAGAGAGAGAGAGAGAGAGAGAGAGAGTGAGTGAGACGAGGAGGGTGGTGGGCGTGGTAGGCGTTCCTCGTCCGGAATTCGACAAGAGCTCGAGCTTGTAATTTTCTCCGAATTTCGCTCCATTTTCCCTTCCTCTGGTGTTTCCACCGACCCGCTGAAGGGAAGGCGTGGAAAAAAGAGGCGGTCGAGTGACCATGGATTGTTGTAATTGTTCTTGTTGTTGTTGCTACTACCACTGTATATTACAACGAAGTCAATAAAACTTATTTCCTAGTCATTTCCCAGCGTGTTTCTTTCTTTCCTTTTTCGTCCTTTTTCGAACCTCAACTGAACAGGAACAACAAGAAAAACAACAACAGGTTCAACATGAATAGAATTAATGAAACGCGACCGAAGCGAATCCATCTGTCTGACTGTCTCTCTCTCTTGCTTTCTTTCTGTCTGTCCATCCCCCCATTTGTTCCTCCAAATGTCTGTCCGTCCGTCGTTTGCCTGTCAAGCATCCGTCATGGCTGGCGAATTTTCAATGAACTTTTTAAATAACACTCACCTGCGGTGCGAAACAGGGAAAGAGGCAGAGAGTAAGAGAGAAGGAGAATGAGAAGTAGCGAGAGAAAAAAGAACGAAAGAGAGAGTATGATGTGGATGAGGAGGAAGCTAAAGTCAGGATGGTAAATAAGAGGGGAAGCGATGGCAATGACAGTGATCAAATAAATTAGAGAAATGAGAATCATGCGGAAGTTAATGGACGGAAGGCGAAGAAGGAAATGGAAAGGAAGAGGGGAAGTAGAAGGAGAAAGAGGATGAGAAGGAGGTAATACAGGTAAAGAAAGGTGAGATGAGGAAATGAAGAACAGAGCGGGTACAGACCAGAAGTTGGGTTATTCTCTGCTGAATAAAATAAATGATAGAATAATAAATGTGGAAAAAATAAAAGAAGGGAAAAAAAGAATTAGGAAAACAACACAAAAATAAGAGATATAAAAAGAAAAAACAACAAATGTAGAAAAAATAAATAATAAATAAATAATGCAGGAAAAAGAAATAATCGATATAGATAAAAATCAAACAGAAAAAATCGAACGAAAATAATTTCCTATAATAAAATATTTTAAATACAAATTGACAGAATGATGGTTTCAGCAGAAATATAATTTAAGAAAAAAGAGATACCGAGGGAAGGGAAGGAAAGAAAAGGTTGATTTAATGGAGTTTCTCGAAGTGTTGCCAATCATTGGAACAGCGATGATTGAGAATTCGTTGCTTCAGAGGGCAGCCGGAAGCTGTGGACGAGAGGAAGCTGAAGGTGGGGACAAGCTCCATTGTTCCATTAACGGCGAAGTCGGAGAATCGGTGGACGCGCATCCTCTCCGGAAAATTAACAAGAGGAAATTGAAGATTGTGACAGATATGCGACCGCTTGCTTCTGTTTATTTTTTTGTTTTTAATATTTATATTCCGAGGATCCTCCAATTGACATCAGGAGCTTATCAAATGCAGTGGTGTTCAAAGTCAAGGAGGACTTTTCTTTTAAATTCAAGTTAACATTCGCTTCTGAAAGGTTTTTTTCCTATTCCAAATTCATGCATATTTCATCAACTTTTCCTTCATATTTCCCATTTTTCTCTCTCAGTCGTTTTTAGTCTCGTTCCTGAAGCTAATGGAGTAAACGAAGCGAAACTTGTGAGAAATTCAAAACATTTCGCGAAGCCAGGATAATTTCATCCCATTCGTTCTTTGACGACGAGTCAAAAAACGACGCGACCCGGCCAACGACTCGACGACCCCAAGTCGACGAGGGGTGGGCGGTTGGAAATCATATCAGAACGTAGTGCGTGAGAGAAATTGCTGAGAGTTGATGGAAGGTAATCCTAGACTTCATTTCCAAGACTTCGTTTTTTGACCTCTTCCTGCTTCGCTTTAACCATTCGTAATCAGGATGACAGAAGTCAGAGATTTTTCGCGATCAGAGCCGACGAAGACGACTTTGAAAAATAATGATGAATTTCATTTTCTATCTCACTTACTTGTTGTTGGCTCTCTCTTTTCCATTTTCGTCATATAATCGTTCCTCACTTTTCTCGTTGTTTTCTTCTTTTTTCGCATATATTTGTCATTCGTCCACATTCTAATCTGAGTCTTCGTGATCACTTCCGTTCTCTTATTGTTCTAATATTCGTCTTCCATTTCGTTATCTTCCTATTTTCCTTTTTTCCGTATTTTTCGACATCATTGTCCTAGTTGATGATGATCAGTAGTTCTCGTCATCATCATCGTCCTTGTCATCATTACCTGGTTCTTTTCCCTCATCATCATCTAGCTATTTCTCGTCATCCACTCTTCATCCTTGGAAGCCATCGCTCTGTTTGCCATGGTTTTTTGCATCGCCAATGTTTAGTTCCATTTTTTCTCTCGTTTCTCTCTTTCCTTTGCTCTTCCATTCTCTCTTACCGTCTCTCTTTCCATCACTCTTTCCGTCTCTCTTCCTCCTCCGCGCACTTTGATCATTCTTTCGAAAGGTCGTAATTTTTTCGTTCTCATTCATTGCCTCCCTAAGCTTCTGTTGGTCTGTCTGTCTGTCTATCGGCCTGGGCTCCAGCTCGAGTCCTTCCCCCGCCCCCCTCTCTTTTGCACACCCTCGGAGCGTCGCACTGGAGGAGCGTGAAATACTTTAAGCCAACAAAAGGGGTTAATTAACGTGAAAATGATTTCAATTACGGCAAATTGGATTTTCCTCTCCGCCACCGGTCGGCGCCACCCATTGGCAACTGGGTGACTATGTGTGTGTGTGTGTGTTGGTGTTCGGTGTGTGTGCGTCTGTCTGTGTGTTTGTGTGCGGGTTCCTCATTTTGAATTGATTATAGCAATTTACACTCTCACAAAGCCGCTCGTTGTTGTAAACCGACACGAGTCGACTCGAGTCGAGTCGCAACGTGACGCGACGAGAAGTGGAAAAGAGAGATGAGAAAAGAGAGAAGAGAGGAGAGAGAAGAGAAAGGAAGACAAGGAGAGAATCTCATCGAAGGACCCTCGACTTGGAACAACAACAACAATAATACAATAACAACAACATGAAATCCCCATCTCTCAGTCGATTCGGTCCCTGGCTCGGGACTCGTTGAGGCGTAAGCAAATGAATTAGAAGAGTTTTCTTCAAATGGCTGAATGGTATTTTATTTTCACTACACTTGGCTTCCACCGCCAACACCCCCCGCTCTTCACTCTCTCTGTCTCCTCTCCACACTTCTTTTGTCCTCCCCCCACATCTTTTGACTTCATCCTCTCCCCGCCAACTTCTTTCCAATTGCACTGAGCAAACAACACGACATTTCTTCGTCCTTCGTTTGGTAAGTCGATGAGGTTCGGTTGTTCCTACTTAATCTTGTTGTTGTACTCATTGGTGTTGTTTTTGTTGTCATTGATATGGTTGTTGTTGTTGTTGCTATTGTTGTTGTTATGGCTATTGTTGTTGTTGTTGTTGCTATTGTTGTTGAAGAAAATTGAAAGTCACCGTTGAATGTCCTCGCCTAATACCGTAAGAGCCACGTGCCCCGAACTCGCTTCGTTCAAAGTCTCGTCATTTAATTTCGAATCCTTTAAAGGTCACCTCGGGCATCGCGAGAAAACTCATACAGACATCCAGCAACAGCAACTTTCTCTGTAATTCACTCTATCAAACTATATCCTCTATCCCTAACTCTCTCTCTCTCTCACTCTTTCACTAACTCTCTTGCTCTCTCTCAATTTCCCTCTCTTACCAAGATACATATGTGGATGCAATTAAGCTTGTGTGAATAATTAATTGAAAGTGCATAAAAGTCGCGTTTATTGTCAGAGCCATTCACATGATCACCCTTCTCACACCATCGTTCTCTCTTTCACTCGCTCTTCGTCTCTCTCACTCGCTCTTCGTTTCTCTCACACTATCGTCAATCTCTATCTCTTTCTATCATCTTCTCTCTCTTTCTCTATCTCTCTCCATGCTTCGTTACTCCCATCATTTGCTTCTCTTTAATTTTCTATGCGATTCTCGTATTTTATTTAATTTTATTATGTTTACTTTTTCCACACCAATGTTTGACTATGTGTGTGAGCACGTGTATTTGCATGGATGTGTGAGTGTGTTGGTGTGCGCTAGTTGGTAAAAGAACTTTTGCTCACCAGAAAATAAATTTATTAATGGAAACTACATTTAAACTAGTGCAGATAAGGTGACCAGAGGGACATCAAAAACGTTTTGGAAAGTTATTATAGTAGAGTTAACATTTTTTTCTATAGTATTCTGATTTTTTGTTTCCTGATTTATCTGTTTTTTTTTTATAATTTAGAACTTCAAAAGTATATTGAAATCAATACAATACAATATATAAATATAGAAATATATATAACAAATTTAAAATTAAAACAATCAATATTTCAAATTCACAATATTTATTTCATATAAATATTTATTTCATAATAAAAACAATGTGAGATTTTGTTTTATAACAAATTTAAATAATTTAAAATTCACAATATTTATTTCATATAAATATTTATTTCATAATAAAAACAATTAAAATCTTTATTTAAATTTAAAGTTTTTATTTTGAGAACAAATTTTAATAATTTTGAAAAAAAATAAAGGAAACTGGAATTGTTTAATTTAGTATAAAATATTTTTCTATTCTTGAAGAACACTGTAGAAAAAGTTTGAAGACCGAGATTTGGAAACTTTCCCGCATCTGGTCACCTTAGAGAAGGGATCCACGGGCGCACTTTTGCCAAACAATTTAATTACATTGCGAGTTGCAGGGCAAACAGTGCAATCGGGCTACCGAGGAGCAGGACCAGGGCCAGGTCCCGAGGAGTGGTGTCGAATAGGAAAGAGGAGCATTTATGGAGAAGTGGGAGAAGGAGAAGGAAGACACAGAGGGATTAGGGGAATATGTTCCAGAAATCGGAGCAAACACCGAGTGAGCAAGAGATAGTCATAGAGAAGAAAGGGAGAGTAAGAGAGTGACAGAGCAAGAGAGTGAACGAGAGAGAGAGAATGAACAAGCGAGAGATATTGAATGAGTGAATTGTGTGGCGGGAACTCATTTGGTTCGAGTGCAAAAATTAATGCAAATAGATGCGTGTTTGTGGACGAAAAAATAATTATGTTTGAAAGGAGAAAAAAAAAGGACAACGACGAGGATGAGGATGGAGAAAGAGAAACAGAGAAGACATGGGAGGATGGGGAAAAGAAAATCGTTTGAAAGGATCAAAAGTTGCTCGAGGTTGAAATGAGGGTGCGAGGAATGTCTGGCGATGAGCGACTGGAACGAATCGCAGATGACGGGAACAAAGTACGACCAGAAAAAAAGGATCCAAGGGATGAAAAGGACGATGGTAATCAAATGATGATAAAATGTCAGTGATTGTCGCCGGGGCTGCAACAAAGGATCGAGAGAAAAGAGAGAGAGAGAGAGTGGGAGGAAGAAGAGCGGTAGGGTTAAGCAGAGTGAGGGAGAGGTTAAGAAGAGTGAGTGAAAGGTCAAGAAGCACGAAGCAACGGCCAAAGAAATGAGAAACGAGGCTCCCACCCTGGGGTCGGCGGCAACGACTGCGGTCCTTTGACAGACGCGACGATGACCCAGACGGACGGAGCGAGTGGCGAATGGCGAGGACATCGGACATCCCCTGAGCTGATAGACATCCAGACGCAGCCAAATGTCTGTCGATGCGGTCGGATAAGAGACAACAAAAACAGCAAAAAAAAACAATATAAAAATTATAAAAAAAACCAGCGACGAAGATAACAAATAAAACAAAAAATCCAACGACATCCACGGAGTGAAGGAGACAAAAAGGAAGAGCCCAAAGGACAAAGGAGAAGATATAAGAGATGGAAACAACAAGAAGAAGATGAAATGAGGGAGGAGAAAAGTATGAGAGAAGGGAGAAGAAAGGATGAGAGAAGGGAGAAGAAAATGACGAGAGGAGAGCGGAAGGAAAGGATGGAAGGAAGAAACGAAGGCTGGATGGATGAAAAAATAGCGAAAAATTCATTGAAAGAGGACGTTGGATGTAAATTGTTGCTACAACTTGGAGCTCAAGGTTTCACTTGCAGGCGCAGGATGTTATTATTTTACTCTGGTTGCTGTTACTGTTGCTTTTTTCCCTCTTGTTCTTGATGTTTTCCTTTCTGTTGTTGTTAGTAGAGTTATTGCTATAGGGTCCTTGTTGTTGTTGTCAAGGACTATCAAAAGTTGTGGATCGAAATAATTTGTTCGTCGCTCGGAGGCGAAGACAACGATTGAAAAGGATTAAAATTGGGCAGCTTTAGCAATAACAACATCAAATAGTACGTGAACAATAACAACAATCAGTATTAAAACAACAATAAACAGTGCAACAATAACAATCAGTACATGAAAAACAATAACAAAACCGTGTACCAAAGGACAAAGGACGACCACGACGGAGATCATCCTGGAGATGACAACAAACACGAAGGCTAAGAAGACAACCGAAGGACAGAAAGGAGAACATTAGAGAGGGAATCAATGAGAGAGAGAGAAAGAGGTGAGTGAGTTGGAGAGAGAAAGAGGTGAGTGAGTTGGAGAGAGAAAGAGATGAGTGAGTTGGAGAGGAAGAGGAGGTCGAAGATGAAGAATTGGTTGCCGTTGAAAAATGGCGCAAATTTCTCCATTTTGTCACGTCCATGATAAGCATGTTGTTGAACACTTGAGAAATTGAGTTCCTCCTCCTCATCACGTGGACAGAGATCAGAAATAGAAGGGGCGTCGAGGCGAGGGGGCGTGGCAGAGTGGTCGCCGAAAGGGCTGTGGGCGAAGGGATGACGATGAAACTCTCAAGACGTCGGTGAAACAAGCAGAAGAGTCGAAGAAACGGCGACGAAGAGACGAAGTGAAAGTGAGAGGGAATGAAAGAGAGCCTCAGAGAGTGGGGAAGAAAGAGAAAGTAGTGGGGGGAGAAAGTGGTGGAAAATGGAGGTGGTGGAAAGTGAAGGTTATATGGAAAGAGATAGATTAGAGATGGAGCAGAGCAGAAAGAAGATAATCAAATTCACAGTGAAATTAACTCTGTCATCGAAGGTTGAACCTTGGGCTCGGGGACAAATGGTGCGGGCGAGTGAGAGGCAAAATGGAGAAAGAGGGATAGAAGGGCGTTGGGATTGACTAATGGGACGACGAAAGGGTTGTGGGTGGTGCCCAAAGCGTTGCCGGACTCTGCGACGAGCGATGAGTGATGGCTGCACGAATTGAGTGGGTTGACTCTGTTTCATTTGAGGGAATGATGAAGGCGTCGCCGGGAGCCGAATAAATTAAAATTCAACCAGCAGAACCAACGGAAAGTGATTGTAATCATCATGATCATCACAAATTTCTTCTTCATGAGTTTCGTCCTCATGATTTTGTCTTCAAGAGCTGCATTTTCATTATCTTCATCTTCATAAGCTTCATCTTTATGATCTTTATCTTCAAGACTTTCATCTTCATGAGTTTCGTCCTCATGAGTTACATCTTCATTATCTTCTTCTTCATGAGTTTCATCTTCATTATCTTCATCTTCATGATCTTTATCTTCATGAGCATCGTCTTCATGAGCTTTATCTTCATGAGCTTCGTCTTCATGAGCTTCAACACCAATCAGTCATCGCAACGACGGAGATGGTGAAGGATTTCGACAAAACTGCGGGATTTGAAGAGAGAGGAAGAAAGTGATGTCAAAAGAGTATGAGAAGGAAGGCTATATGTAAAGAATTCAGAATGATAAAAACTCTCTCTTTCTCTGGAATCAAATCGATGCGGGCGTCATTTGTAAGTTTGTGCTCATTTTATTATATTTATTCCTTTTTTTTTTCATTAACATTTTTTCGTCTAGGTGAAAATATTCTTTAAAACCTAAAAAATACTTATAATATTCTAAAAAATATTAAAAATAAAATATTGATTATTAATTTAATTAATAGAAGGAAAACGATAATAATCTAAACTCCACTAATTTTTCTCTATCACACTCTTTTCTTTAAGCTTGTCCTTCTGTCTTCACCCCTTTCATCCTCTTCCTCTATCTCTCCCTCTCTTTTTCTTCCTCTCACTCTCTTTCTCACTCTCTTTCTCACTCTCTCCCTCTCCATCTCTCCATCTTTCATTCTTGTCTCTTTTTTCCGCCTTCTCTTTTTCGGGTTGAGACCTTTCACTCCTTCAAATCTGTCACTTTTGACAGTTGCTCGAGCTGCGAACGAAGTTCAAAAACTGCTGCATCGACGTTTGACTGATGGGTTTTTAAAACCCCTCCCCTATCCACGCCCCCTCCCCTTGTTCAATTGCTGTTGCTTTAGTTGATATTGATCTTATGGCTGTTGTTGCTGTATTGGTATTATTGTTTTTTGTTGTTGTTGTTGTTCTTCTTCCTGTAATCATCGTTGTTGTTGTTTTTATTCGTCATAAAATCTTGAAAGTTGGCGATTTGTTGTCGAAGCAGAGATTTTTCTCTCCCTCCCACTCTGATCCCTATTTAATCTTCCTTTCTCTATCTTTTTTTCTTTCGCTATCTTTTTTTCTTTCTCTTACTCCCTTTCTTTCCTTACCTTTATCTCCTTACTCTCTCTTTCTCTCACTCCCTTTCTCTCTTTACCTTTCTCTCTCTCTCTCTTTTGTTTATCTTTCACTGCACGATAATGGGAAATTTTTCAATTTGATTTGATTATCCTTCAGATCCCAGTGGCATCCCACAGTCTTATTCCTCTCTCTCTCTCTCTTTCTTTCTCACACTTCCTCCTCTCCCGCATGTGTGTGTGCGTGTCAATGTGTTTGTGTTGTAGTTTTCGCAAATTCCATCGCTCTTGCGTCTCATTTCGTCCTGCTTCCGTTTCCGCTTCGGATTCTGCTACCGTTGGTGCTTCTTCTTCTTCGTATTCTTCCTTCTACTCGTTATCGTTCTCATCATCAGGATTTTTATCTTTATTTGTTTGTCGAACTTTTTCACCCACTCTCTATCTCATCTCTCGCTTCTCTTTCTCTTGCTCTCCTTCTCTCGGTATCTTTTTCGCTCCTACTGCGCTTCGCCATAAAAAGGATTTACGTGAAGTTCCTTAAGAACGCATCGCTGCGCCCTCGACACGCCCCCTGCCCTGCCCCGCCCCTCGCCTCGGCACCCTGCGGCGAGGTCCTCCCGCTGATCTCTTTTTAATACAGTCGCCATTTTGCATTTTTCTTCATCTTCTTCGCCTCTTCCTTCAGCCTCATCAGCTTCTTACGATTTCTTTCATTTTTTTTTTTTGTACTTAGTTCTTTCTCTCGAAATGAAGTAAAAGTTTTCTGCTGGCATCCGAAGCATGTGTAAGTGCGGTCGTTGTGTGTGGTGTGTGAGATGACGGTCTTCATGTGTGTGTGTGTGTGACAGCGGGTACGTGTATTGGTAGGAGTGTATGGTGTGTCTGTATGTTGAAGGCTAATGTCTGCAGTTATGCAAATTGAATTGTTTCAATTTTTTGCTCCACTCTCAGAAAAAGGGAAGTTTCTTCTTCCACATCTTCCTCCTCGCCTTATTTTCTCCTTCTCTTCTCCTTCTCATCTGCTTCTTTAGCTCATCCCATCCCGGGGTTTAATCGAGCTTCTTGAAGCTCTCGAACGCATATATTTTTCGTCGCCATAATGAATTCTGTAAATGGTGACAAGAACTTTTTCCACTTTTTCCCTTGACCTTTGAGCGATGAGCTGTGGGTTTCTGGGTTGGGTGAGGTTTTTAGCATCCTGGGTCAATCGGTCGATCAGTTTCCAGATTATATATTTCAGTAATTTTTATAGTTTAGCAAAATGTGTAAGGAATTTATTTGAGGAGGAGACGTTTATGTCCATATGATTTCAATAACTAAATAATTTTTTATTCTATTTAATTTCATATAAATTCATATTCAAAATTATTTGAAATGCACTTTAAAATTTAATATATTTAATCATGCTTCAATTAAACTTTAATCATTAATTTAATATCTTAAATTTCATAACTTATACTTTTTCATAACTTTCAATATATAAAAAAATCAGAAAATAAACATAGTAGAAAATGAACAACAGAGAAACTTGTGAAGTGAAAATCAAAACAAAATCACCAGCAACGAGCGAAATCAATGTCGACGCATGAGGCCCGCCCTCGACCTACTTTTGCGACGTGTAATTGAAATAAATGCCACCTTCTACTACTGTTTTTCTTCTCTCCACTACCTTTTTACCCGGGTTTAGTGCGCAGAAAAGAAAGAGAGAGAAAACCGCCAGCTGTTGTTTTTAGTGGATCCGACGACGACGACGACGCATCCGACGTGACACGACAATATATGGCAACGGTTGCTCATTAAAATCTCCCCGCCGCCCCTCGACCGCTTCATCAACGCCCTCATGCCACAGCGGCAAGAGCGAGACGGAGAGATGCGTGGGAATAATTATTTGGATCCGCTTTCGAGGCCGCGTTTCTCGAGGTTTTCTTTTTTTTCTTGCCGATTTGACTCGCATTTACTCCTCTTCTATCTTTCTATCGCTCTCTATCTTCTGTTTCTCTCTATCTATCTCTTTCTCTTAATCTCTCTCTCTTTCTCCTTATCTTTCTTCCACTTTAACCCACATTCTTTCTCGCTCACTCCCTTTGTTCGACACTCTTCGTCGTTGCCGCCCACTGCTCACATATGCGGAAATATTCACTTGCACCCACACAAACACACACACAGGTTCATTAACGTCTGGCAACACGACACGACGCCTCAATGTGGCATCGCTCTCTGCCGTCTTTCATTTGGCTTTGTTCCTCCTCCTCCCCGTTCCCTTTGATCCATTCTCTGTTTCTTTCTTTCTTTTCATGTCTCATCCTAACAAGTTTCATCTCGCTTTCTTGCCGCCCCCTCTTTTAATCTTCTTTTCTTACGCCTATTGTCTCCAGTTTCTCGTAAGATTCGTTGTTTCTTCCGTTTCGTCTTCTCGGAAAGCTTCCAATGTCCTTGACTCTATTATAAGTCTCATGTTTCATCCTCATCTCGATTATTTGCTTTCGATCTCTTAAAGTCTTGCTTTAATTTTCTCCTTAGATTGTTATATTTGTTATATCGGTTTCTCTTCTTGGTATATATTTCATATATGTTTTTCATATATTTTTCGTACCTCTTGTTCTTTTGCTTAGTATGTTTCATATGCTTCATTATTTCAAATTCAGATTAATTGAATTCTTCTACGTATTCTACGTTGTCTGCCATTTCCTTATATTCTCGCAATTCTCTTTATTGTATTTTTATAATCTTTTCCAAACATTCTTCTGTATATTAATTTATTTGTTTTATTACTATTTCATTATCAGATCATCAGGCACTTTGAGAATCAATTAATATAGTTATTTTTTAAGTAAAACATTTTGACTTTCTTTCAGCGCTATACAAAATTTCTATTGTCTTATATTTTCTAATATCATCTGATATCATTTATTTAATTTACAAACTTTATTAATTTTTTTAATCTATTTTATGAAATTTTTTAATTGATCCCTTTTAATCATTTTGAGACATTTTTCGAGTATATAAATATGTTTTCTGAACTCTGTAGACATTTGATTAACTATTATTTAATTTTTATGCTTTTTCTTCTTTTCAGTATATCAATAAAATCAATAGTAATGCCACAATAACACATATAACAATATCAATAATACTATATACTACCATATTCCTGTACCATACTCTACAACCATATCCATATACTATCGAAATATGATTTTATATAGTAGTCATATAATACTACATACATATACATATCAATTCCATTATTACCTTCAGCGAATTAAATCGACTATCTATTTGCCTTGACTTTTTTTCCGTAATTTCTCCTTATTCTTTTACCCTACCATCCTTCACACAGTTGCCCCCTTCACCACGCGTCATTGACATCTCATCAGCTGCCACCGCGACCACGTGATCCGGGATCCATGACTCACCTCCAGACACGACCCGACCCGACCTGACGCGATCCAGGCGACAACGTGGTGGTGACGCTTCGTTACCGAAGGACACGCGGCGCTGCGTTCGTCCTTCCGCGTCTCCTTCCGTCCTATTGTTTTTGCCGTTCTCTTCTCGCTGGTGGTTTGGGTTCTTTTTTTTTACCTTTCTCTTTTTGTAACTTCATTTTTGACACATCGCGAATTTTCGCAACATGGCACGTGTGTCAAATCTAGTGAAAGCGAAGGAAAGAGAGGAAGAGAAAAGGGAGAGGGGAGTGAAAAAAGGAAGTGAAAAAAAGGATGAAAAGAGAAGTGAGACGGGAGACGTGTGAGAGAGAGTGTGAGAAGACGCGTCATAATTTCAACCATCAGTCAAAGTCTCGGGTGGATCGCGAGCATATTGGTGTGTGTTTTTGCTGTGTGCGTGTCGTGGCGTAGGTGAGAGTTAACGATGTGTGTGTGTAAGAGTTGGCGATGATGTAGTGTTGTGGAATTGACATTGAATGACTCACGTGGAGTTTTGTTATTGTGTTTTTCGTTACACATTTCTTCGTGGTTTAAAGATAAGAACTTTCCTCGATTAGTTTCTTCGTGGGCTTTATTAAAGGGTAAAGAAATTTAATGAGATATGAAAGATTTTACATGGTTTAATAGATTTAGTAATAATTTTTCTATTTCATTTTTCTAGTCTAGTTGGTTTGTTATTGATTTAATTAAATGTTCATTATTTTATTTCATATATCGAAATAAATTTCATAACATTCTCTCTTGTCAAGCATCCTCCTAAGAAAAGGGTCCAAGAAGAAACCCTCCTGCATAAATTTCACATAAATTTCTTTCCAAAAACCCACTCACTTTGGGACGAGTTCCGACCGGGTCATGAGTTGTGCCTCCGAGCTCTCGGCCATCAAATTTAATTAAAGTCCGTTTCGGGTTACATCATTCATGGAGGGTCCGTTAATGATGCATTAGGGATTATTTAAAAATCATTAATGGTGAAAAACCTGTCCCCGAACAACAACAAAAATCATAAACATAAACAAAGGTGCAAAGAAAAAATTAAATAATTCAGTAATGGCAGGCAAACAAAGCGGGGAATAATGCGAGAAATATTTAATATGAAACCACAAAACGACAAGAACAACAACAAGCATTAGAAAGAATTTAATTTAATTACATTTGGCGACGGAAACTCAATACGCCATTAGTTCGGGTGAAGAGAGAGAGACAGAGAGAGAGAGAGGAAGGTCGTTCATGGAAATAAAAGGAATATTTAATGAATTGTTAAATTTAAGTTGGTAGACGAAACTTTTTTATGAATAATAAATTCGTAAAAATTACAAATTTTCAACATTCAACGCCTCGATCTTTCCATCTTATAATGATCGCGATATATTCGATGGTCCCGATAGATCCGATAGTTCAATGTTTGAAAGAGACCGATATAGAGCAGAGGGAGAAAGAATGATTCGAGAAGACAAAAAATAATCCAGTGCAAATTTCGAATCGCGAACTCGACGCACCGTGACGATGGCAAAGATTTGGTTTATAGTTGTATCGGAGTTTTTTCTCATTGGTTTGGTGTTTTGGATGGTTTTAGTGTTTTTGGATGATTTAGTGTTTTTGGTTGGTTTGTTTTTTGTTGTTGGTACTTTTGGTGTTGTTGATGGTTTTTGAAGTTTTTTTTTCGGCTGGTCGTTGAAATTTTGAAAACCACACGCGAGGTGCTGCGGTTTCAACGCGAAGCCTCAGGACCAAAGCCAGAGTCAGACACGACGACTGTGAATATCAAGAGAGATGACGAAGTGCTGTGATAGAGAGGGAGAGAGGAAGGGAGATATGGTGGAGTGAGAGAGGTAGGGTGAGTCAGAGAGGGAGAGAGGGAACGACGGACCTGGCATGGTAGACAATGGGACACGGGATTCTTGCCACTCACGAACGACGAATGTCGAGGCAGTAGCAAAAATTTCCATGACGATGTTGGTGAACGAGAGACGTGGGTTAGAAAGGGTGGTAGATAGAGTTGTGGATAGAGTGGTGGATAGAGGAAAGGAGAGAGTGATGGAGTGAGGGTGAAGAGACTTGGGTACGATTTGGCCGATAGCCTCGGGAACGTTTGGACAAAGACTAAACTCACGGTCCACGTTGGGCAGACACTAAGGATGAGCGCGACGATGAAGTGAACGGTGGAAGCCACGCGAGGACCACGTGAGGGAATCAAACGATGGACCGATGGTCGAAAC
>JAFDUT010000498.1:0-20190 GCA_017309665.1 Coelopa frigida
GTGACCACGTCTACGGGGAAATTTTTGAAGCTCGTATTTCTTTCAGGCGGTTGGTGTAAATTATTGAATTCTTATAGAAAAGTTAAAACGCCTCAAAAAGTAGGTACAAATTAAACAACAACTATTGACATTTTGTGGGCGTGTCAAAGGTCGGCTTCATACTTTTCAGTGGTCTGCTGCCGATATTCATACAGGAACAATTTTAAAAATTTTTGACGTGGGTGTGGTAATTTTTTTTTCCAAAAAGTGCCAAAATAAAAAAAAATTACAACAACAAAATATGGCGGCGGACTCATTTGGTTTGTCCATAAAGTGAGGTCAAAGGTAAAATTAATGATTTTTTCAAATAGCCACCAAAGATATGGTTTATCACGTAAAACAAATTTTAAAAAATTATTAAACCTAAAAAATATTTATTTTTTTTGTTTTTTGGTATTAAAAAACCAAAAATGGAGTTTTGTAGTATTTTTAATTATTTTAATTTGATATATTGTATTGTATTTAACTTCTTATCAAATAAATTGAGCATTGCACGTTCAATTAGCACTAATATTAATAAAGAAGCTTCTAACTTGCACAAAATGATTCTTCAAAGCTCGAATTTATCTATACCCCAATCTCATAATCGAAAAATTAAATACTCACACCTTGGTGGAATAAAGATCTGGATAAACTTAAATTGTTAACACTAGAAAGACCGGAGCTGTGATTTTGACCGTTTTTCGTTTAAAAATCTACATAATTCGCACAAATGAATATTTAAAATTATTTCCTCTCGTGACTTTTATTTATTTGAAAGGCTTATTAGAAAACATGTGAAGTTACATAAAATTTAATTATTGTTTTTGAGATACACTGACCCATACCTAGAAAACCCATGAGCGGTCATTTTGACCGCTAGTGAGAAATATTGGGTCATAGCTATATAAATCGTCATAAGAACATTTTGTATTGCATTTTTGATTATTTTGTAAAACACTTGATCCAAAAATATTCCTTTTTTATATTTGCGACACAGTTGCCGGACATGGTCATGTTACAACTATCATAAAAATTTAATTGTTCTTTTTTTTTCACTTTATATTTATTGGGCATTGGAGTCTCTTAGTCGCCCTATGACTTTTATTGGCTCTACTTTCCAGAGTTGAGCAAGCCTGCTCTTTCACATATTCCTGTATGAGCTCTGAAACCAACTGAAGTATATAATTATTTCGGGATATGTTTTGCCGGTTTTTGTGTTATACATATACATATTATCCATGAATTAATTCCCACCTATATCCAGAATATTAAAAAAAACATGGACGGGCCATCTACTATATCTACACCATATTAAGTCCAAATGACTTGTTATGCACCGCGAGCATATAATAAAGCAATAAATGCATCAAGCTCATCCAAAGACATGAACCAATTCAATTCACCAATTCATTATTTGACTGGCTTCAGTTTCTGTACAATGTTTATATGACGAAGAGTCGATTCGTCAATATACAATCGCCAGGCAGATATAACTTTATTGTGTTTCACATTTCGCTTGGCGTAAGAAGTTGGCCTTCTGACTTCCCTTAGTACATTTGTGCGATGAAGACATCCTACTTGAACAATTGTTCTTATTTTGGATGCATGTCCATTCCATACGCTCCATTCATTTTACGTCTAAAGAACCGCTGCCTCAATATTCATATTAATTATATCCCAGTTATTTCGGCATTACTTATTGAAAAAGATATTTCTTTTATTGAGTTTAGTTCAGCTTTACAGAAATTACGTAATAAAACGCCTGTATAGGATAAAATATCCTATCCAATGATTAAATATCTTCATAATTCAGTAAAAACTTTTATATCAAACATTATAATAATATTCTTAATAATTTCGTTTCTCATATATACAAAACAAGTCTTCTTATTCTTATAGTTAAACCTAATTCTGATAAAACTCTTTTGAAGTCATATCGCCCTATTTCTCTTAACCCCTGTTTCTCCAAAGTTATTAATAAAATTATTGCAAATAGACTCCAAATAGGATTCAAAAAAGGTAAATCTGTAACTGACTCTCATGTTTATTTAGATCATATGATTACTGACTCTCATGGCCAAAAACCATATTTATTTAATTTCACTTGATTTTTCCAAAGCATTTGATAAAATTGGAGTTCACATGGCGTATTTACCAACTAAATTCTTGGAAAATTGGACCCAAAGTTATAAACAACATATTAAATTTTATGAAAAATAGAATGATAAAAATTCGTCACAAGCACTATTGTTCCTGCAAAATTTATTGTAATTCTTTACCTATTCCTGACCTATTTCCACATTCAAAATATCTATCTTTTTAAACAAAAAATACACTTGGAACACTCATAATCAAAATCTTCAACAATCTATTCTCGATATCATCAAATGTCTCTCTAGTTCAAAATTCTACACTGATCATTCAACACTTATTTCTGTTGTTAATGCTATTATTGTTAGCAAAATTGACTATGGGCTTTTTCTCTACGGTTACGTTCCGAAATCCATTTTAAACAAAATTAAAACTGTTTTGAATTCCTCTATCAGAATAGCTTTGAATGCATTACGCACAACTCCAATAACAAATATTCTTTTCGAAGCCAAAATTCACGCTATTGAAAGCCGACGTGAATTTGTTATATCGAAATTATTTAATTCTACTTTTCTAAGCAAAGTACGCCAATTACTCATATATTACCTAAATTACTTATTCGAAAAAAAAAAAAATAAAAATATGACATCTGCTATTGATCGAGCAATATCATTTCATAAATCTTTTGGCTTTCCTTTTCGCCCTATTAATCATCAAACTTCTGAATTCCCTCCTTGGTTTTTTGATTCAAAATTAATAAATACCTCTCTTTGCTTTTACTCCAAATCATCCACCTCTCCTGAAATAAATCGTATGATATTCATTGAAATTAAAAACACTTATCAAGATCACATATTTATCTTTACTGATGGATCTAAAATTAACAACAATACAGCTTTCAGCATCACTAAAGAAAGCGATATTCTTAAAATGTCTCTCCTTCCAACATACTCCTCAATTTTCTCAGCAGAAATTATTACCATCCACTTTGCCCTTAAACAGATTAAAAATTCAAAAAAAATGTTTGTGATATGTTCAGACTCCTATTCATCTTTAGATGCTATATCAAATTTAAATAATACAAATTATTACCCTTCATTAAGTAGAACCTATTTATTAACACTAGAAAGACCGACACATTGTATATACCTAGATAGCCCGGAAGCAGTCAAAATGACTGCTTTGTAAAAGAATAACTAATGTGTAAAGAAATTGGTTAAATATTATTTTTTTATATTTTTCATATTATTAACACTTCATTCGACATTTTTTGCATTAATTTTGAGCGAAAAATAAATACAATAATCACCTTATTAGAACATGTATCACTACCTAAAGATTCGAATAACAAGTAAAAGTTTCACTTATTGAGCAACTGCAACTCATCAAGTATCTACAATTTATCACATATTTACGAGTTATTATGTGACGGCAATCGAAAAAAAGTAATGAAAACTATTGTGTCAATGTCGAGACGAACTGATCATATATGAAATGTACTAAATTTAATAATAAGAGTCATTTTATTACTTGAAATGTCTCAAGCAGTCAAAATGACTGCTTTCGGGCTATCTAGGTATAGCACATACGTATATACCAGAAATGAAGGAGGGGGAAGTTAAATACTAATTTAATAAATGCATTTATATGTCGTAAAAAAAGTCACAAAGTTTTAAGAATGTGTGACATTATATACATACTTTTTTTCCTAATTGAAATTAAAAAGCAGTCAAAATGACTTGCTTGGGCAATCTAGTGTTAAAGGCATTTCCTCGTATTATAATTTGAATCCCCAGTCATGAATTTGCAGATAAAACTGCCAAACTTGCTACAAATTCTCCACTTCATTTTTCTCCGAACTACAACATCTCAGACATGAAAAAATTGTTAAAACATGATTTAAATATTAAACATCAACAACAATGGTCTCTTACATCAGATTGGTACAAAATTGCGAACAAAAATACATTTAGTTATAAAGAATATCTCACATCTTATTCCGAATCTTCCATTTCTAAACAAGATTTTATTAAAATTATTCGCCTCAGATTAGGTCACACTTTATTAACAGACCAACACTACATTAGTAAATCTTCACCTATCTGTCCTTATGTCTCTTTAGCTAATATTTCCCTCTATCATATGTTCCATCATTGTCCCTCATTTTTGAATTTAAGTCAGCAATTATTTTCGACGACAACTCTTTCCGATCATTTATCATTTAATATCATTTTTGTTAGTATTTAGTTATTTATTATTACTTATGTTATATCTAAATTTAAATGATTCATGAGCTGAAGGCCTTGTTGCTAATGCTCTTTTTCTTTGTTTAGCTTATTTTTTAATTATAAGTTATCTGTGTTAAATAAATAAATAATAAAGTTAACGCAATGTCAATTTGGGGGTTCCACTATAATGAACACCAATCACTTAAATGTTGTCCGATCTTGATCATATACATATGTTTACGCCAAAGCCGCAGTTCAAGTCACTGCCACATCCACTGCCACTGCATTATTATCGACGTGCAATGTGGTGGAGACTTGAACGTGGCAGCCCTGCCGGTTTTTTTGATTGTTTAAAAAAATTGTTAACTCGACCTGTTGAATAGAAGCTTTGAAAGAGGTAAGATTGTTGGACAACTACAATTAAATAAAAATTTGGAATATTTCATACACTTTTCGTTTGTTTTATTTCCACGAATCTCGTCTCTCCTGGATCGACCGCCATCCGGCATCACAGCGCAATCCGGAGTTCCAAGAGTAGTAGAAGACTCCCGCCACAACTCAAATTCTCAAAGACCTCCATTTTGCCCGCGATTGCACATTTTGGTCCTTCGAGCCGGATTCTTGCGTCCCCAGGAGATATCTTAAGCAGTCATTAGACAAAAAAGGTGCGTGGAAATCAATAAACAATCAGTGTCTCGTAGTGCAATTTTAAGATAGAGTAGCGCGAGTTTCCTTCATGCTCCCACTCTAATTTCGATTTAAATATTGCCAATTGTCTTTATTTTCCGCTTTCGTTCATTTTCCAACTTCTCAAAACCGATTCCTACGTGAGAGTATTGGAAAACGAAACAAAAAAAAAAGGCAAAATCCTAACTCGGTGTTCTCCATAACCGAATTTCCAATTCCAAGTTCCCCATACATATATCGCACCTCCATCTCACAGCCACACCCTCAAACACACACACATTCATAACCGCATATAATTTTTAACAACCATATTATCATTTCACACTCCATTATCGCATTTACACTCATCATCATTATACACACACAAACATACACATTCTCCACTAACATCCATTTTATATCGGCATCCATTCTGTGTAATAATTATATTTTGATTTATCAGTGGACGAACTGTCTTGTTTTTCTTTTACTAAAATTGGAAAAGGTTTTAGTAGCCAAAAATAAAGAAACCAACAAGTGAAGCAAACACAATAACAAGAACTCAAATTCACAATTACGAAGGAGAAACCAACAAGTCAAGAACCGAACCACAATATCAACAACAGCGAGAGATTTAATATCAACGATAACAACATTCAATATTGCACTAAAATTAATAAACAAATAAAGCGGTGCCACCTGTTGCATTCGTTGGTACTTTTATTCCCCTCTTATCACATTTATTTCTCACTTTTCTATATTTAATACATTTTTATTTTGTCATCTGAAGTGAATTATAGCCAAATATATTATATTTGAAATGTTTTATTCAATTTCAAAATATTAAAACAAAGAAACGAATATTTATCTTCAGTTCGATTTGTCTCTGTTCTGTTTTGGGTTTTTGCACTTGTGTTTTGAATACGAACAGACTCTTTGTGGTGAACTCATTCAATTGGTTATTAAACAATTTTAGTTTAAAATCTAGCTCCATCTTCAAATATTAACGAAAATAAAATATAAAATTCAGAAACAATGGATAGCATCAACACCTTCATCCGTCTGTCCGATTGTTTGATCGAATTTGAAGCGCAATTTAATGATCGTCCTTCCGAGGAACATACAATGAGTTCGTTAGAAGCTCAAAAGGAAGAACTCAAGTCCGTTTGGCAAGATCTAAAAGCAAATTACGATCCTTGTCTCGTTAATTTAAAAGCGATTGAAGAATCGAAAGATGCCCTCGATGTCGCGAGTATCAAAACTCGTTTCCGTTTTTTGTTACGACACATATCTTCGGTGTTACGCACTAATCGGTGAATTTGAAAAGTTATTAAGTCAGCCGAGCCAAACAGTTTCAAAACCCGATTGTCCACATGACGTGCTTTTCAGCAGTCACAATTTGAATCTACCACCCATTGACACCGAAATATTTTACGGGGATTATGTGTCATGGCCATCCTTTCGCGACATGTTTACCGCGATATATATAAATAACAAACGATTGTCTCCTGTCGAAACACTATATCACCTTAATCAAAAAACGCGTGGTGAAGCCAAAAGAGATTGTGAAAAAATCCCCCCTTACACATGATGGGTTTGTTCTTGCATGGCAAAATCTCTCGGATAGATACGAAAACAAGAGGATTTTGGTCAACAGCCAATTAAAAATTATGTTCAATCTGCCTGGTGTTCCGGTAGAATCGGGAGATTCGCTGAAGAGACTTCAGCGGAACTTAAATAATTGTCGAGCTGCATTGAAGTTATTTGACGTCGACATCAGTAATTGGGATGCGGTTTTTGTATATCTATGTTCTACGCGTCTACCAGAAACTACATTAGCTTTGTGGGAACAAACTATAACTTCAAAAAGTGAAATACCAAAGTGGGAAGATCTAGATAATTTCTTAACGAGCAGATTTCAGACATTAGAAACGGTATCCGATCTTAAAGGTTCGAATGTCGTGAAATCTTTACCAAAACCTAACCACCCACCGCTTACGACGGCATCAAGAAAATTTCATACCTATAATATAAAGGTGAATAACCTAAGTTGTAAGCTGTGTTCTCAATCGCATGTTTTAAGAAGTTGTTCGAAATTTCTTAATATGAGTGTTTCTGAACGGTTCGCCATCATGAAAAGACATGACCTCTGCGTAAATTGTTTATCGAGTGCTCACGCCGTAAAAGACTGTAAGAGCACTTTCAATTGTATAACGTGCAAACAAAGACACCACTCGCTTTTGCATCGTCCGACTTCCGATGTAGCAACTCCCAACATTAACTCTCCTAGTGCATCTGGAAGTTCGACGTCACAACCCAATGCTCCTCTGAACACCAATACTCATGCATTAACCGTCGTTACACCAATACAGTCCACCTCTAATCCAACTCAATCTTATTTTGCCGCTAGCAATAAGAGAGTTTTGTTGGGTACCGCCATGGTGAATCTTCACCACCAAGGTACTCAAATCATAGCAAGAGCTTTAATAGATCCCAGTTCAGAAGCCACATTCGTATCTGAACGGGTACAAAAGGCTTTAAAAATCCCAACTTGTCAAGTTGATGCACAAGTATCCGGGTTGAGCAATTCGATATCAACACGAATTACTCAGAACTGCAATCTCGTAATCGGTTCTATGAACAATGCGAATATGAGAATCGAAGCTTCGGCCTTCATTCTACCCAAACTGACTGGGGATCTTCCGACGATGTCCCTTGACAGTTCCTTAACCCTGAAGATTCCGAATCTTCCTCTTGCTGACTCCCAGTTCCACAAGAAGGGACAAATTGACGTTTTAATCGGCGGAGATCTTTACCCGCAGATTCTTCTCAATGGAATCCATCACAACATCTTCGACTCCTTGTTAGCTCAAGAGACAGTCTTCGGCTGGATCTTATCCGGGCCAGTCTCAAGTGGAGAGAAGTTAACAGTCAATCACGTAGTATCTTGCTTTACGGAACTATCCTTAGATAAACAATTAACCAAATTTTGGGAATTAGAAGATATTCCCAAAGCACATTCACTGACAGCTGGCGAAAAACATTGCGAAGATTATTTTAAAGCCACAACACGTCGTCGTGATGATGGACGATTCATCGTTTCACTTCCTTTTCGACCGGAAATCCCAAAAGATATTTCTTTAGGTCATTCGCGACTTTCTGCCAACAAGCAGTTCCTTCGGACAGAAATATCTCTAGGAAGAAATCCACAGTTACAATTACAGTACAATTCGGTTCTTAAAGAATATCTTCAATTAGGACATATGAAAAAGCTGTCAAATTCTCATATCATTAATCGGTCTACCTCATATTATCTCCCACATCATGCTGTGGTTAAACCTGAGAGCACAACAACAAAATTAAGAGTGGTTTTTAACGCTTCATGTCGTACCTCTAACGGTATAAGTTTAAAAGATGTCCTGTTTCCGGGTCCGGTCCTTCAGGCTGACTTAACCTTGTTGATATTAAAATGGCGTTTTTTCAAGCACGTATTCAATGGGGATATTGAGAAGATGTATCGTCAAATACTAGTGGATGAAAAGGACACTCCTTTTCAGCGTATTCTGTTCAGAGAAACTCCCGACGAGCCACTTCTGGACTATGAACTCCAAACAGTCACTTTTGGGTTGAACTGTGCTCCATATTTGGCATTTTTTAGCTGATGAAGTCATGGAAAGCCATCCTTTAGCTTCCAAAGTTTTAAAATCGTACATGTACGTTGACGATGTACTTGCTGGTGCTCACGATGTTCAATCAGCTATAAAAATACGAAGTGAACTTCGTGAAGTTTTAAACTCGGCCGGGTTCTCTCTACGAAAGTGGACGTCAAATTCTAAGGAGATCTTAGCAGATCTTCCGAAAGACGATCTTTTGAATCAAGGATTTTTGGAATTCGAAGACCTAAGCTATACGAAAACCTTAGTTGTGTTTTGGAATGCCCAGGAAGATGTCTTCCATTTCGTGGCACATGCTTGTGAGAGAATCGAAACTCCCACGAAACGAAGCGTAGTCTCCACAATAGCCAAACTTTTTGATCCTGCCGGTTGGTTAAGTCCTGTTGTAGTACAGGCTAAAATTATTATGCAGGGAATCTGGTTAGAAAAAACTGAATGGGATGATCAACTGTCCAATCAAACAAAACACGCGTGGAATCGTTTCTTACAAAATCTATGTGAAATCGATACCATAAAAATTCCACGTTGGGTCCAGTTTGCTCCATGGAAAACTGTAGAGTTTCATGGATTCTGCGATGCGTCCGAGAAAGCGTATGCTGCAGCCCTTTATATACGAGTTCAAGATTCTGCTAATGAAGTCCACACTTACTTAATCACATCTAAAACAAAAGTGGCTCCGGTTAAAACCATTTCCCTTCCGCGTTTAGAACTTTGTGGCGCGGTCTTGTTAGCAGACTTAGCCTACTCGCTACTACCAAACTTTGAGATCGCATACGCTAACTCTTTCTTTTGGACCGATTCGACAATTGTCCTGTCTTGGTTAAAAAAGGATCCTTGTAACTGGACTACATTTGTTGCTAATCGAGTAACGAAAATCGCCGAGCAAGTGGGAACTGTCAATTGGTCCCATGTAGAATCCCAAGATAATCCTTCCGATATTGGCAGCCGTGGTATGGCTGCCAAAGATTTGGCCACTAACGAGCTTTGGTGGCTTGGTCCCAGTTGGTTAAAAAAGCCTCATTCTGAATGGCCAATTCTTCATTTTTGCGAAAATTAAGACTTTGATTTAGAAAAGAAGGTGATACAATCGCATGTAACAACGTGCTCGAGAGGTTCTCATCTTGGCCAAGAGCCCTGCGTGTCATAGCGTATATTTTCCGGTTTTATAATATTCTTCGAAATTCTAATTCCTATTCATCTCCTGAGATTTCTATTGAAGAAATAAAAGCGGTACGAAAACGATTGATCATTCTTTGTCAGAAGGTTGGTTTTTCTTCAGAATATCGCGATTTATTAGCAAAGAAATGTTTAGCTTCGAAAAGTTCACTGTTACCTCTGAATCCGTTCCTTGATTGCGATGGTGTTATAAGAGTCGGGGGGCGGCTCGCTTTAAGCACCGAACTCTCGTATAATGAGAAACATCCGGTAATTCTACCTTATGATTGCCATTTGTCCCGATTGTTAGTCAAATTTATACATGAAATAAGTTTACATGGCGGAAATCAACTTGTCTTACGTCTGGTTCGTATGGAATTTTGGATACCAAAGGCTAAGAACTTAATTAAAACTATAATCCATAATTGCAAAATCTGTGTTTTACATCGCAAAAAACGATTGACTCAAATTATGGGTTCCCTTCCACTGGAAAGGACAGCAATCTCACGACCATTCACCAACACGGGTCTAGATTTCACAGGTCCTTTCGACATTAAAAATTATACTGGGCGGGCCTGTCTGATAACAAAAGGTTATGTATGTGTCTTCGTATGTTTCGCGACGAAGGCAATACACTTAGAACCCACTAGCAACTTGTCCACCACAACTTTCCTTGCTGCTTTCGCTAGATTCGTGGCAAGACGAGGTTGTCCATCAAATGTTTACTCTGATAATGGAACCAATTTTGTAGGCGCTTCCACAGAAGTAAAAAGCGAGTTTAAACGATTCATTCATCAAATGGGCCCTCAAGTCACTAGCGTCTATGCTCATCAACAGATCTCGTGGCATTTCAACCCTGCTGCAGCTCCACACATGGGAGGATTATGGGAAGCAGGAGTAAAAAGCTTCAAAGCTCATTTCAAAAGAATGACCGGTTCGATGAAGTACACATTTGAAGAGTTTGCGACTCTACTGTCCCGAATCGAAGCTTGCCTCAACTCTAGACCAATAAGTCCAATGTCAGAATCGGCGAACGATTTAACTCCTCTGACCCCTGGACATTTTTTAGCTGGAACACCTCTGCTGGCTCGGGCGGAACCAGAGTTATCCAGTGCTCCGATCTCCATTATCAATCGATGGCAGAAAATTAGAACTATTCAACAGCAATTCTGTCAACGTTGGAAGACAGAGTATTTGAAGGAACTACAGAAACGCTACAAATGGAAACATCCAACTCGAAATGTGGCCATTGGTGATTTAGTGGTAGTTCGCGACGAAAATCTACCCGTTAATGAGTGGCGTCTTGGAAGAATCATGAAAATTTTCAAAGGTTGCGACGATCGTGTGAGAGTGATAGAAGTGAGAACTGCGAGAGGTCTTATAACGCGTCCTATAGTAAAATTGGTCGTATTGCCTAACGCGTAGAAAGCCAATAAATCTCATATTTTATTTTTCTTGTCAATATTCTTGTCTTTTAGCATTATGGGTAGATTCATGCGCAGTTCCCAGAAGAATAAGAGAATCCTCCCCAAGGGATCTTGTCGTCAATGTGGCGGTTCACATGCCTTGCGCTGGTGCCATGAATTTAGGGATATGACATTTGAGGAGCGATTGAGAGCGGTAGCATTACACCGGTACTGCTCAAATTGTTTGTCACCTCACCACTACTTAAACCGATGCCATAGTCCTTGGAATTGTCGGTATTGTCAAGATCGGCATCATAGCATGCTGCATTCCCGCTCGGATAAGCGAGTAAGACCCAGTCCGTCTGCACCGCTATCCCAATCAGAAAGGGGACTCAGTCCTCGCCCGACTGAGCCCCATTTAGAAACCTCCGAGGAACTCGAGACGGAACGACTTAGTCCTCGACCGACTGAGCGTTCGACCACGGTTCCCAGTGCTCCGGTTGATGAAGAAGACGAGGAGGAAGGTAGACCAAGTCCACGTTCGTCTTGGCTAACTGAGACCCGTCCACTCCGTCCCCTCCTACCATCTGGACTCAGACCTAGACCGTCTGGGCCAGAACGTCGAGAGGGGAGATTGCATAAAACCAATCGACAAAAGCATACCAACCAGGTAGCGAGACGCCATGTGAACGATGCTCGTGCACGAATCAGGGGACCTGTAATTGATAGCAGGGTGCAACACTATGTCTCTCTGACCCCTACGGCACTAGTAAGGATCGGAATTGATAGAAGAATGCTCCTGGCACGGGCTGTTTTGGACTCTTCCAGTGGCGAGTCACGAATCTCTCGAAGATTATCACGTCGATTAGGTCTTCCAACGGTTCGTATGGGGCGAGATGAAACAGTATCGGTGCAAATTCGTGGTCAGCAGAGTCGATCGGAGACTCTTTATGTAGTGGTCAAAATAGAAGATAGGGCGCCGCGAATGGCTCCTACGCGAACCCTAGAGGTTCGAAGTTTTGACTCAATCATGCACCTCAGTTTAGCGGATAGTAACTTCTATCAGAGAAGTCCGATCGATGTTGTGTTGGGAACTGACGTATACTCCAAAATTTTAAAGCGTGGACTGTTACCTGAAATTATTGGTCAATTGACGGCTCAGGACACCAAATTTGGTTGGGTCCTATCGGGAACTTGCCCCCTCTAAAATATTTATAACCAATTATGCCTTTAATGTAGATAGCACGCGAGGACACTGAATTGTTTTTACGATTTCCACTAACCTATGTATATATATTTTGAATTTAATTAAACATGAATTACTATGAATTTAAGCCTTTTTTGTATTAATATTATTAGAATAGAATGAATATTAGACTAGTTTTTTTTTTTTTAAATTGCAGTGACACTGCAAGGCGGGCGGCAATGTTTACGCCAAAGCCGCAGTTCAAGTCACTGCCACTGCATTATTATCGACGTGCAATGTGGTGGAGACTTGAACGTGGCAGCCCTGCCGGTTTTTTTGATTGTTTAAAAAAATTGTTAACTCGACCTGTTGAATAGAAGCTTTGAAAGAGGTAAGATTGTTGGCCAACTACAATTAAATAAAAATTTGGAATATTTCATACACTTTTCGTTTGTTTTATTTCCACGAATCTCGTCTCTCCTGGATCGACCGCCATCCGGCATCACAGCGCAATCCGGAGTTCCAAGAGTAGTAGAAGACTCCCGCCACAACTCAAATTCTCAAAGACCTCCATTTTTCCCGCGATTGCACACATATGTACATGTATGTACCAGCGGTCTCGATGCCCGGGCTTTTTTCGGCCCGGGTAAGCTCGAGCCGATACGAGCCATCGAGTCTTCGTAGACAAATACGAAGCAGGTAGAGAAGAGAGAGGGAATGGTTTTTAAGCGTTGTGCTTCGCTTTTGGATTTATGACCATTTGTGTTGTTTTGTTTTTTGTATATTCGTTTTGTTTTTGTTGTTTGATTGCGTGACGGTTGTTGCTGATGGTTCTTTGCTTTGTATGAGTTTAATGACGTTTTTGATGACTCTTCGTAAGGCGTGAAATGCGTGCATATGAGAATATCAATCTGCGTAGTTGGCTACCTAGATTGATAATGCGCGCATGTAAATAGCGCGTAAATGATTGTGAAAGGATTAATTTCACAATATGCAACTGATAAATACACTTAAAAAAAATTATTGTTAAAAAAAAACAATTTAATTTTTGATTTGATATCCATCTAATAAATACATTTTTTTTTCGTTTTTCATTTTTTCAACATTGTTCTCGAATTTTTTCCACGGCTGGTAACGTAATTACGGCAAAGATGTACGCTATTACCTAAAAATGCTAATATGTTGATATTTTTGCATCAAAATAAAGTCCACTTAAATTAATAAAAATGTTTTCAGGTTCTTACCTTCCAAGAGTGGCTTATCAACTCACTTCTTCGAAGATTCACCGGAGCCAAAGTTTTTCTAAACAGAATATCACAAGAAGAAATCCACCCGGTCTTTATCGCGGATTCGACAAACAGGAGACAGTTTTAATTTAAATATTTTGATTGTGTTTCACTTTGTAGCACAGAAAAAACTACAAATAGGGTGTTTAATATTTTTAAGTACACAGCCCGACGGCCAATGTAGCATTATTACATAGAATGAGAACATAAAATGGCGTGCTCAAAGCACAAAACCAAAAAAACTGCAGTTTTTAAAGTCACAGCTTATTTATATCCGAATCTTAATTTCAATTCATAAAGTATTTTCATCATAATTTTTTCCAGTTAAAATCGTGCACTTAAATTGTATACAATTGAAATTAAATACAGCGAATTTCTAAACAGAAATCATACTTATTCATGTGAATGCTCTAACCCTCAAAATGTTTCTATCCTTTCTTAATTCTTATTCCTTTTTTAATTTGTTTAAAAAAGTTGGGCATAATTGCACTTTACCACCACTTTTTCCGATTTTGTATTGAAACCAGCTTTCAGAAAATGTATACAAAACCTATAGTTAATAACATAAAAAAAAAATAAAAAAAATTATTTAACCCAAAAAATAAATTATTTTTTTGTTTTTTTTTTAAATTTTATTTTCGAAACATTTTTATAAAATCTTAGTTGGTCAACATTTACAGATTTGGTGGCCATTATAGTGAAACACCAAGTTTGACCTTTGACCCCTTGGCTCTCCTACACCCGATGAGAGCGCGCCTTGAAAATTTGGCGTTCGATCTCTCAAAATAAGCCCTTTTTGGGTTTTTTTTTTTTTTTTTGAGGAGGTGGTGGTAAACTGCAATTTTTCCAAAAGTTGTTAGTCACGTTTCTCATCTTTCCTTTAAAGTTCACTTTAGTTACCAACCAGATAAATTTATTGTCTCGATAAAATAAGTTGATATAGCCTTAGCGGAAATTTTTGGCATCATTATTGTATTTTCTCTTGAAAAATTGTGATTTGTGAAAAATAAAATAATAATTACTAAAAAATTGTAACATAAGTCAAGAAGGGCAAAATTGACACAAATATATTTGTAATTTCGTATTTTTATTGAAAATAATTTCAAAGAACTTTTGCTTATTTTTTATGTTGGTAACACCCCAATAACTCGTGTTATAAATTTTAAAAGGCACTTGATGTTCCTGATAAATTTATCCTATTTTATAAATTTTATATTATAAAATGTTGTTTCAAAATCAATTCGACAATATAGAGGATTTTCAATATTTCTTAACAAGAAACATTTATTCGTTTCCAAATTGGGGCGAGGTGAGTAAAGAACGAAATCGGACTTATCGCCAAGAGCAAAACTACGAAGCCGTGAAAAATCAAAATCTGAGTGATCTTAAAATTAAATATTTTGATAATAAAATTGATAAATAAATTCTTTCACTCTTGGAAACCAATAACTTTTTGAAATAAGTTCTACCATTTTGTTAACTCCTACATAACCAATTTCATCATGATACTTGAAAATTACATTAGATTCCATGTCTTCAGGAACACAAAATAAGAGACTACCATCATTTTTCTTTTTATACAAAACACCATTCCTCATTTCATACAAACTATGCTCTTCTTTTTGCAGTAACTCTATCCATTTACACAAATTTTTATCTCTACTTTGACAAATAATTAAATTCTCCTCAAACGAATTCGTTTCTAAAGTCAAAATATTTGTGCACCTACTTAACGCATCCACATGTTGCATTCGTTTACCCGCTCTGTGTTCTAATTTGTAATCAAAATTTTGAAGCTCTAACGCCCATCGTGCAATTCAAGGATTTAATTCTTTTTTATTCAAAGTCAACGCGAGAGAACTGCAATCCGTAACAATTTTAAACGACTTTCCTTGTAAATAAACTCTGAATCTTTGTAGCGCATTAACTATAGCCAGTGTTTCTAATTCAAAGCTGTGATATCTCGACTCTGCGTCAGTTGTTCTTTTCGAAAAGTAAAATATTGGATGCATTTTCCCGTCACTTTTTCTTTGTATCAGAATAGCACCAAAACCTATAGAACTTGCATCACAATGTAACTCTGTCTCATCTTTGGGATCATAAAGTGCCAACACCGGCGCTTCTAACAGTTTTTCTTTTAAAATTTCAAAACACTCTAACTCTTTTGGCCCAAACGCAAATTTTTTATCCTTTCTTGTTAAGTCAAATAGTGGTTTTGCAATAATCGAAAAATCTTTTACGAATCTTCTAAAATAGGAACACAAACCAATAAAACTTTGCACCGCATGTACACTAGACGGAACCGGAAAATTTTTGATTGCTTCAAGACCTCTGTCGTCTGCTTTTATGCCCTCTCCCGTTATCGTATATCCTAAATACTTCACACAGGACCGAAAAAACTCACACTTGTCGATTCTCAACTCTAACTTATTTTGTACTAACTTTTGTAAAACTACTTTCAATATCTCAAAATGTTCTTCAACGTTTTCACTTGCTATCATTATATCATCTAAATACACAATTACTTTCTCACTTCTTATTAAATCTTCAAAAATTTTATGAACAAACTTCTGAAAAGTCGAGGGGGCATTTTTCAAACCAAAAGGCATTCTTGTAAACTCATATTGGCCTAAACGTGTAACAAACGATGTATATTTTTGAGACTCAGGGTGCATATAAACATGAAAGAAACCGTTTTTTAAATCTAGTTTTGTAAACACTTTTTTCTTCGCCAGTCTTTCTAACAAATCGTCAATCAGCGGAATTGGATAATTATCTTTCGCCGTTACTTTATTAAGTGTGCGAAAATCGACACACATTCTCAGATCACCGGTCTTTTTTCTTACTAAAACAATCGGGGATACGAACTCTGATTCACTAGTCTTAATATATCCCTTGTCTATATACTCATCCAATAACTTTTGTAACTCTATCTTTTCTGCATAAGATAACCTTCTTGGATGACAATGGAACGGCTTTGCATTCTCTAACGACAACTTCATCTGACACTTAACCTCTGGTTCATTTGGACGTTCAGCTTTAACATAGTATTCATTAAAAAATTTTCAAAATTTTCTAATTCTTCGAAATTCTGCCCACCGACAAGCGTGGAACTCCTGGCTTTTGAGACTCTCTCAATGGCAAACGTTGTTTCAACTCCACTCTACAGAACGCTTTTAACAGTTGAGCCTTTTTATCGAAACACTGTATGTATGCTTGGGTGCGCAATTGTTCGTCTGGTATGCCTTCTATAATATGATCAACCAACTCTTCTTCGTCGATGTTTAGGCCATATGCCAACGCAACTTTTTGTTCAAAATATTCTTCAAACTGCTCACCGACCTTACATTTATGAGACTCAAAATCTTTGCGACGCAACAATTTATCGTTCTTGAGAGTAAAAACTGTTCGCATTTCTTCAATTAATTCGTCGACACCTGTACCCGCAAACAAAGGCTTCGAGTGCAGCAACTTTGCTGCTCTTCCTTTATTTTGCTCAGCACCAACGCACGTAGTACGTCTTCGTCGAGCCCATATATGCACCGAACATTTAATAATTGTGTGATCCACATTTCTACTTCTACGCCGTCAAATACAGGCACCAAATCTTTTAAAACTTCAAACGAAATTATTCTTTCGCTTTTTTGAAAATAATTGTAACTCTGCATTTCCTCATCGTTGATTCTCAAACGCTCGTTTTCTTTCTTCAATTCTTCGTACTCTTGTTGTTCCCCTCTTTGTTCTGGCGTTTCTACTCTCCTTTGCTCACTTCTTTGTTTTTCTTCTTCGCTACGTTGTTCTCCTTCTTCGCTACGTTGTTCTCCTTCGTCGCTACGTTGTTCTCGTCCGTTGTTGCTGCGCAGGCGTTGTTCACTCTCACTCGTTTGCTCAATACTTTGTTCTCGTTCGTTGTTGCTGAACAGATCTGGCGTGCCGCACGCCTTGGACCTTCACCTCTCTCATTTGCAGGAATTTCACTAAGTCGGATTGCAAGAGCATTTTTTGTTCTGGTTGTTGTCAGGCCAAGTTTCTGCAACCACTCCCGCAGCTCCACTGCGGTATATTCACTGGGATCAACTTTGTCCATGATAAACTATATTTATTTATTAACAGTTTTAAATATTTAAATTTAATATTTATTGGAGACAAAAAAAAAATTTGTGGCTCTATCCCACTTCTGAAATTTGTAGACGACTGAACTCGTTTGATGCCCGTCAAAGACTTTCAACTTGAGTGACTTAAAGCTAGGGTATATAATAACGGGACTATACAAAAAGGGAATAGGAAATACAGGGTGACTTAGAATATGTACATATATATAATACAGGTTCTTACACACTACTATATACAATGGGTCTTAGTTACTACATATATAATAATATAAGAATATTATACCTATCTCATCAACCACATAAGTGCCTACAAGTAAGTACCTAATATTATGGACGAAGAAAGAAGGGACGCATGAGCTCCAATACCACCAGATATTAAGAAATAGAAGCTCCTCGAATATTCTTAAAAAATAATCTTTAAAAAAAACTAAAGATTCAAGATGGAGAAGTTAACGTAAAAGAGAATAAGACTGGAGAAGAAACATATCAAATAATCCAGGATAAAACATATCAAATCAGCCGATACGATATGATAACAAACACAATGGTGCACAATCAGACAAATAGAAAATAACCAAAGAAAACCAATAAATACAATCACCGTGTACAAAACTCTGCAAAAACTCGGATATGACAGAACAGAACAACTTGATTCAACCGATGCAAAATAATTTGAAAAATGCTGAATCAACTAGTTCTCTTACAGAAGACAAAAGACTAGAAACAAATGGTTATATAGCCAAGATCCTACCTCATTTAATCTTAACAGTTGGAAAAATGTTCGATATACCTGCAGACATAAAGAAGAAGAACTATTACAAGAAATCGAATCTCCAGTTCCAATATTAAAAATCATGACAGTACAAAGAAGAAATAGAGACCACAATGACCATACATCCCAACTCGTAGGGTCAAGATTATTTCAAGGGTTTAACAATTACTTATGGGTACACAAAAATAGGGATAAACCATTTCATACCATTTGGACAATGACGAAAAACATCCAGCCACATTCAAAAACTGTCCAGCACGCATTAAAGCATACTGAATTAAACTAGCGCACCGGGGTCGCTTCGCTCCCCCGGTTTGCCTGGTCCACCCAGGCAAAATCTGTTAACTTCGGCCAGGCCGAAGTTTACATACCCTACACCCTGCATACAACGTTTATTAAAGGAAAAGAGTGAATTTCTATCAATAATAGTGAAAATGCATCATTACACTTCAATGCTATTAACTCCATTGTGCGATTTTCACAACTGTGGCCTCTTTCAAAGAGAATTATTATTGAAGCTATTTTCGTATTCCAAACACGATTATACCCTTTTTGTGTCGATTGTCTAATCTATGAATAAGAGTGAAGTTAGGAATCTTATAGGGGCCCATGTTTCTACAAAACGAAGTAGTTCTGGTGTTTGCAGCATTGTGCCATTGCTAATATCTTGAAAGTGCGAATAAAAGCTCAGCAATTTATGGAAGAATAATTGAATCGATGATTTTTGTGTGCCATAAAATCATAATGTGCCTTTAGTTGCTTTCCTTTTAGATGTTCATTTCAATGCAGACAAAATCTGATTCAACAACAGACTTGGGAGGGTAGAAATTTTCAACAATATAAAGTCCAGAAGTACTTGCTGCGCTACTATAAGCAACATATAGTGCCGCGTGATTGATTCCACTTTGAAGATGAACAGCCATTTGGAAATATGTAGCTCCCTGACTTTTGTGGATTGTGATCCCATCAGCAGGGATTGTATTCTCTCAATCGTCACCTGCTCATTACGTTTATATTGAAAAGATATAATCAATTTTTATGGGCGTCCATTGAGGTTCAGTTGGATGTGGTCTCTTTCTTCTTGGATTCACTCCCACCTTTCATCAGCTAATAACATCCATAAAGTAGTTGGATTTCTTGTAGATCTACGATTTTGTATGGAAGGTGCTCGTGTCCTATAAGAGATATTTTCCATTTGATTCTTGGGAACTCTTAGTAGCAATATTTAATCTAATAACTGTCTATATGGTTTACCATATCCAACATTGAGCTGTAGCTTTTGAGCTGTAGCTTGTCAATTTTTAGTATGTAAACTGGTATCGGTGGTACATGATCAGACGCAAAAATTCATCTCTATATATACCATAGTTTATCATATACCATATTCAACTTTTGCGTTATATGGGAGGGCGATGTTATCCATTTTTGACTTGTAAACTCGTATGAGTGGAACATGACCACACACAAAACTTTATCTCGATATATACCATAGTTCACCAGATATCCCATATAAACCTTTTGCTTTATATGGGAGGTGGGCGTGTCCGATGGGCGATGTTTTCCATTTTTGCCTTTTAAACTCGTATCAGTGGA
>JAFDUT010000499.1:0-20153 GCA_017309665.1 Coelopa frigida
ACGAGGAAAGTACTCCACAGAAGGATGGCGGCAACGAGCAGGAGACCGGCGAAAATCAACCAAACCGGTGGGGTGAAGGGTTCAAGGAAGACGCCACCTTGAATGCCACTGTGACGACGTGGTGTACGAAACATGCAAACCGAACGAAACGAACCTGTCTCGATCAATGGCGTCAGATAGGCCAGACGCATGGGCATCAGAATGCTAGGGGATGAGATCAGATCGGCCGTCTCGTTGATCAATTGGCCGAGAGCGCCGCCGAAGATGGCGCCACTGCTCCAGCGATCGGTGAAACAGTAGGAAACGCTGGTTGGAGGATGAAAGGAAGAGATTGATCGAGGACAATTAGGTATCATCATATCAATTTAGAAAAAGAAAATTATTGAAATTAATCGAAGAAGAAAATCATTGAAATTAATCGAAGAAGAAAATCATTGAAATTAATCGAAGAAGAAAATCATTGAAATTAATCGAAGAAGAAAATCAACGAAATTAATCGAAGAAGAAAATCAAAGAAATTAATCGAAGAAGAAAATCATTGAAATTAATCGAAGAAGAAAATCACCAAAATTAATCGAAGAAGAAAATCATTGAAATTAATCGAAGAATAAAATCATTGAAATTAATCGAAGAATAAAATCATTGAAATTAATCGAAGAATAAAATCATTGAAATTAATCGAAGAATAAAATCATTGAAATTAATCGAAGAAGAAAATCACCAAAATTAATCGAAGAAGAAAATCATTGAAATTAATCGAAGAATAAAATCATTGAAATTAATCGAAGAATAAAATCATTGAAATTAATCGAAGAAGAAAATCATTGAAATTAATCGAAGAAGAAAATCAACGAAATTAATCGAAGAAGAAAATCATTGAAATTAATCGAAGAAGAAAATCATTGAAATAATCGAAGAAGAAAATCATTGAAATTAATCGAAGAAGGAAAATCAACGAAATTAATCGAAGAAGAAAATCATTGAAATTAATCGAAGAAGAATATACATTGAAATAAATCGAAGAAGAAATCATTGAATTAATCGAAGAAGAAAATCAACGAAATTAATCGAAGAAGAAAATCATTGAAATTAATCGAAGAAGAAAATCAACGAAATTAATCGAAGAAGAAAATCAACGAAATTAATCGAAGAAGAAAATCAATGAAATTAATCGAAGAAGAAAATCAACGAAATTAATCGAAGAAGAAAATCATTGAAATTAATCGAAGAAGAAAATCATTGAAATAAATCGAAGAAGAAAATCATTGAAATTAATCGAAGAAGAAAATCAACGAAATAAATCGAAGAAGAAAATCATTGAAATTAATCGAAGAAGAAAATCAACGAAATTAATCGAAGAAGAAAATCATTGAAATTAATATAAGAAGAACTCACTTGCACTCGAAATATTCGATTAACAAGGACATAAATTGGAAACCGAATCGTTGGATTCCATCGGCTGCAGGGTCAGCGGTACCGCGTAAAAATTCCAATAGTTCTGTTTCCGATCGCGTCAGCGGCATCTTCGACACGATTGTGGCCATTCGCATTGTGATGTCACGCATCGTGCTGCGATTGCGATATTTCGTACGCAAATGTAATTCGGATAGATATCGTTGCAATCGACAGCGGGTCATGTTGCATCGCAGCTCACGATCGACGGTCATGTTGAGGCGACCGCCGATGTGGCGTCCATTGTTGTAGACATCATACAGGGTGAGTGTGAGTGAGTTGTGATTGATGACATCGTCATCATCGTCTTTACTGACATCAGTCGTCTTCTTTGCGGCATACGTGAGATCGGCATCGATCGAAAGGTAGGCGTCCTCGAAGAACTGCCGGAAGTTCGTCATGTTGGCCTCGGCGTCGTAGATCAACCACCGGAAGTGGGCGTTGAACAAACGATGGCCGATGGCCTGCAAGGATGAAGCGAAGGAAGATGGAGTTTAAGGAACATGGAATTTAAGGAAGATGGAGTTTAAGGTAGATGGAGTTTAAAGAAAATGAAATTTAAGAAAGATGAAATTTAAGGAAGATGAAATTTAAGGAAGATGGAGTTTAAAGAAAATGAAATTTAAGAAAGATGAAATTTAAGGAAGATGAAATTTAAGGAAGATGGAGTTTAAAGAAAATGAAATTTAAGAAAGATGAAATTTAAGGAAGATGAAATTTAAGGAAGATGGAGTTTAAAGAAAATGAAATTTAAGGAAAATGAAGTTTAAGGAAGATGGAATTTAAGGAAGATAGAATTTAAGAAAGAAGAAATTCTAAGATCATAATATTTTAGAATGGTTTTTGAATGTTTGAAAGATAGAGAAAATGTAATATAAGAAATGAAAATTAAAGAATATGAAAATTAAGGAATATAAAAATTAAGGAAAATTTATATTTAGAAATATTAAATTTTAAGAAGAATAGATTTTAGGAAGATGAAATTATTTTTAGGAAGATGAAATTTAAGGAAGATGGAGTTTAAGGTGGATGGAGTTTAAGTAATATGAAATTTAAGAAAGATGGAATATAAAGAAGATGGAGTTTAAGGAAGATGGAATTTAAGGAAGAAGATATTCTAAGATCATAATATTTTAGGAAGATTTTTGAAAGATAGAATTTTGAGAAAATGGAATATAAGGAATATGGAATATAAGAAATATGAAATTTAAGAAATATGGAAATAAAGGAATATTAAAATTAAGAAAAATTATATTAAATTTAAAGAAAATAAAGAAAGAAAAATATTAAATTTTAAGAAGAATACATTTAAGGAAGTTGGAATTTAAGGAAGATGGAATTTAAGGGAGTTGGAATTTAAGGGAGTTGGAATTTAAAGAAAGTTCAAATTTTAGAAAGATGGAATTAATATTAGAAAGATTGAAATTATTATTAGGAAGATGGAATTATTTTTAAGAAAAATGGAATTTAAAGAAGATGCCATTTAAGAAAAATAAAATTAAAGGAAAATAATGTTTTAAGAAGGTGAAATTTCAGAAAATTAGAATTTCAGTATGTTGAAATTTTAGGAAGACAGAATTTCAGAAAGTTGTAAATTTAGAAAGATGGAATATGAGGAAAAATAAATTTCAGATAAGATTAATTTTAGGAAAATAAAAAATAAATAAAAAAAAAATAATAAAATTTAAGCCAAATGAAATTTAAGGAAAAAATACATTTCAAGAAATTGAAATTTCAGGATAATAAATTCATTGATTCATTCTATCTAAATGAACTTGACCTTCTCTAGAAACAACTCCGAATTGCGGCAATTGAGATCAAGAAATACGCCCAACTGTGGCTGGCGATGCTCCAGATACGCCCCAGGGAATTTCTTAAGCCACGCCGATCCACGGCGATCGATCGCAATGAGTTGGGTGAAAACATGTTGAGTCGATGAGAGGTGGGAGAACGAGATTTGCGCTGAAGTGACAGAAAGATAAATATAAAAAACGTTAATGAAAAAATTTAAAAATAATAAATTAAATAATAAAACAAAACGAAAATAAATATTTTATAATAATTATTTTTAATAGATTTTATATTGAGTATTTAGTATTAAAAAATTTGTATTAAACATTAATTTTTTAACAAGTATTTTTTCAATATTTTATTAAATTTTTTTTAAACAAATTTTTTAACAAGGAAGGATTTTTTTTAAGCAAATTTTTTAACAAGGAAAAATATAAAAAACGTTAATTAAAAAAAAAATACCAAAAAACACGAAAACTAATTTTTTTTAATAATAAATTTTTTTTAAAAGATTTTTTATAGAGTATTTAATAATTCGTAATAAACATTAATTTTTTTAACAAGTATTTTGTCAATGTTTTATTAAATATTTTTCACATGATTAATATTTTTTTAATATATTTTATATTTTTTACTAAATATTGAAAATAATCTCCTAAGTAAATTTTCTTTTCTATATTACAAAAATTTAATAATAATTAAAAAACAAATAAAATTCGACAAACTCTCCAATGGCCAACAATTAAAGATGGCTGCACTGCGAATATTGGACGATAAAAAATGCGTTAAGATAAAATTCAGAATGGCCAGAGACGCCATATTTTCTTAACAATAACTTTTGGTCTATGAACTGATTCAAATTCCTCTTTATGAACTGATTACGAAGTGTTTTTGGCTGGCTTTTATAGGAAAAAATCGTGACCGCGAGCTTTAGGTTTTTTGCGTTATTTGACAATTTAATTGGTTGATCAATCAATTCTTCTCCTGCTCCCACCTTTCTTCCTTCCTTCCCTCCTTCATTCCTTCCATCCCTCCTTCCATAACTCTCTATTTTCTTTAATTCTACTCTCTATTAATTTTATTCTACTCTTTACTCCTTTAATTCTATTCTCCAATTGATATGAAAAACACAAAATGAAATTTCGTTCGTTGGAATTTTCAGTGCTCGCGTGACAAACAATTGACAATTGCAGCTGTGGGCGAGACGAGAGTCAGGACGAAAGGCAACATGTCCTTTGACATGTGCTCCTGTCAGCGATTGTTATTCGACCAGATGTCTTCATCATGACATCGATTTCGATTGATGTGGATAATTAGGGTCGTTTTGGACACTGAAAGCCAGTTGAATTTGATGGTGAAAACAATAAATACTTTAAATTTAAGACCAACAATTGTGATAATATAATTTAAATTTTAAAAATGTTATTTTAGATGCTAAGACAAATCTGAGTAAAATCTTAAAAACTCGAATATAAAAAAGTAAAATAATTCTTCATAGAATGTACATGAATTTATAAAATTCAACGAAATATAATTTTTTAAGTCCGCAAATAAATTTTGACATTATTGAAAATCCACAAAAAATAGAATTAATTCTTTTAATTATCAACTTCATGAAATAGACAAAAAATGTTCTCAGCATCATACAAAATTTTTTTGTAATAAAATCATTTTTTTAAATAACGAGTTTTAAAATATTTTTCGTAAAATTTATTTGACATTGTTTTAATTAAATAAATCGAATTTTGGAAATATTTTTTTTACTTACATATATCTTTGTTTCCAACATAAAAAATAATTTGCACTTATTTGAAAATTTGAATTTGACTTTTTTTCATGAAAATTATCTTAAAATATTTTTTTAAAAATAAAATTTTATTTTTATGAAATAATTTTTTTTTATCAGCATATGAAAGTTAACTCAAATTATTTTTTAAAAATTTTTATTTTATTTTAGTAAATTCCTTTAAAATTTAAATTAAAAAAATTATTTAAATTTTTAGAATATTATTTTGAATTTATTTTTAATTTTTTATTTTACATGAATTTAATTTTTTATTTAATGTTTCTTTTTTTAAATATTTGTGAAAATACATTTCAATGCTCTCGATGGTAAGATTTACATCTTTACGAATTTCCGCCCACTTCTCCTTCCGGTTCAGTTGCACAATCACAGGATTATCATCATTTGTAAACAACGATAACTTCTTCCTTCATCTCCCTCCCACGACTTCATTTGGCTGACAAAAGAAGTCAGCTGTTTTTGCACAACAAACACCTGTTGTTATCTCCCTCGTCCTTTCCACTCTTCACCTTCCTTCACCACTTTCTCTCTCTCTCACTCTCTCTCTCTATCTCTGTCTCTCCACACAAACAACAACAACCCGCACGTGCTTCCGGTTCCTGCGCAGGAGTCGATTTTCCGCAAATGTTTTGATTTTCCATTTGATTTTCCTCCTCTTTTTCCTCTCTCTCTCTCTCTCACTCACTTTGAAGAGATTTTCATGAATGAAAATTGTTGTAATTTTTATTATTTTTTCTCTTGTTTTTCTTGTAATTTTTGTTATTTTATTTCTTGATATTTGTGTTGTTTTTTTTTGTTAAATTTGTTGTTATATTTTTCAATTTTGTTGTTATATTTCTTCATTTTGTTGTTTTATTTCACATTATTTTTGTTGTGGTTTTTTTATTGTTATTATTGTTGGTTTATTCATTGTTGTGTTGTTGTGTTAAAGTGTTTGTTGTTACCATAGGTTTTTGTTGTTGCGCTGCATTCTTTGCCGAGTTCACACAACGTCGTGATTTGGCGGATTTCTCGCTGACTTCAATGGATTTCGTCTCGATTTCGTTCCACCCTCCGGCTGTCTATCCACAAGCACGCTTCTCTGTCTGTCTGTTGGTCGTGTTCTGTGCTGTGTCGAGGATTCTTCGCAATCTCTGGTCGTTCAGTTTGCGTTGGCCGCTTGGCGGGTTTTGTTGGCCTCTTCGGAAATCGGGACAAAATATTCGAAATTGATAAATTGATGGTAAATGATGATAAATTTGCCGTCGGTGTGAAATAAAATTATAAAAGTGAGGAAAATTAATAATCACCAGAAACATTTGAAAAATCATAAAAATCGCCAATAAACATGTTTCAATAAAAATATTTCAATAAAAATGTTTCAATAAACATATTTCAATAAAAATATTTGAATATAAATATTTGAATAAAAATATTTCAATAAAAATATTTGAATAAAAATATTTCAATAAAAATATTTGAATAAAAATATTTGAATAAAAATATTTGAATAAAAATATTTCAATAAAAATATTTCAATAAAAATATTTCAATAAAAGTATTTCAATAAAAATATTTCAATAAAAGTATTTCAATGAAAATATTTGAATAAAAATATTTCAATAAAAATATTTCAATAAAAATATTTGAATAAAAATATTTCAATAAAAATATTTCAATAAAAATGTTTCAATAAACGTATTTGAATAAAAATATTTCAATAAAAATATTTGAATAAAAATATTTGAATAAACATATTTGAATAAAAATATTTCAATAAAAATATTTGAATAAAAATATTTCAATAAAAATATTTGAATAAAAATATTTGAATAAACATATTTGAATAAAAATATTTCAATAAAAATATTTGAATAAAAATATTTCAATAAAAATATTTCAATAAAAATGTTTCAATAAACGTATTTCAATAAAAATATTTCGATAATTATGTTTCAATAAAAATATTTCAAGATAATATTTTATAAATTTGTGAATAACTTGATTTTTGCATCAATACTAATAATTTTAATAATTTTTTTTTAAGTATGAACATATCAAAAACTAAGAATGTTTGCAATTAAATTATCAAAAAAGTTTTTAATACACTGAAATTATCCAAAAAGTTTTTTTATTACACTTTTTTGATAATTTAATTATCATTAACTATATTTTATTAAAGAATATATAAAATATAATTTTTGAAAAATATATTTAATAAAAATATAAATATTCAATAAATGTATTTAATAAAAATATAACTATTAAATAAATGTATTTAATAAAAATATCAATATTAAATAAATGTATTTAATAAAAATATCAATATTAAATAAATGTATTTAATAAAAATATAACTATTAAATAAATGTATTTAATAAAAATATCAATATTAAATAAATGTATTTAATAAAAATATCAATATTAAATAAATGTATTTAATAAAAATATCAATATTAAATAAATGTATTTAATAAAAATATAACTATTAAATAAATGTATTTAATACAAATATAAATATTAAATAAATGTATTTAATAAAAATATCAATATTAAATAAATGTATTTAATAACAATTTTACTAACAACTAACATAAAAAACTAACATAAAATAATTTCTCAAAAATACGAACCATATGCGAACTGATTCCCACAAGAATATGTCGAAATGACGATAATGTGGTTGCAGCAGACGACGCGTCGGGTCAGTCAGTAAAAACGGCAGCATCGCTCTAATTACGGCCACAAAATGTGTTGCAGTTTAAATTGGGAGAATGCACAAATGAGAAGGGAGAAAGAGGAGAACAGAGAAAGAGGAGAAAGAGAAGGATGAGGTGGACAATTAAAATATTGACGGCTGATTAAAATTGACACACAATTTGCAAATCGTCATCAATCAATATCGAACCGAACCGCTCTCGACCTCAAACTCAACCACGTTCTCCACCTTCTGGTTCTGGGTTCCAACTAACGATGGTCATGAGGTGAGGGATGAAGGATGAGGAGATTGGGATGAGGAGATTGGGATGAGGAGATTGGGATGAGGAGATTGGGGTGAGGAGATTGAGATGAGGAGAAGATTAATAGTAGTATGAGTAGTGTATGTAGGATACGATTAGGAGTAGAATAAGCATAGTAGAAAGAGTAGGGAAAAAGGAGGTTGAAGGGTGAACGTTGTGGGCGTTTGGGGTCTGGTGACAATTGTTGTTGGCAACGGCTGCAACAATCGCTAATGAGCCAACTGCAGACGAAAATGAGCGGCAATAATTTGGTACTAGCACCAATAATTTTGACCAAGCACCAATAGTTTTGACCAAGCACCAACAATTTTGACCAAGCACCAATTGTTTTGACCAAGCACCAACAATTTGGTTTGAGCATAAATATTTTAGTTCGAGTAGTGATAATTTGGACATTAGCATGAGGAATGTGGAGTGTGACAGGAAAATGGAGAGAAAGGTACGAGGAGAGAGAGTATGAGAGAGACAGAGAGAGTGTGTGAGAGAGATAGAGAAAGTATGAGAGAGAAAGAGAGTGTATGAGAGAGAAAGTATGAGAGAGAGAAAATATGAGAGAGATATATAGAGAAAGACAAAACAGTGGGAATTTCCCAAAAGAACCACGAAAAAGCACTCGAATTAAATTTAATTATTTTAGCGAATTAAACTAAAAACATTTAGTAAATACATAAATGTTTTTGATGGTCCATTGGGAGCAATTTACGGAAGGGGCGGTAGGGTTGGGGGCGTGGTCGATTGTGGGCGTGGAAGCCACAATGCAGTCCTTTAAAATAATTAACTTCGTGGTTACAATTTGGGAACTCAAAGTGTAGTGAAAACATTTAATAGTGAAAAAATAAAAATTGATGATATTTAAAAAGTTAAAATATTAAAAAAAGTTAAAATATTAAAAAAGTTAAAATATTAAAAAAGTTAAAATATTAAATAAGTTAAAATATTAAATAAGTTAAAATATTAAATAAGTTGAAATATTAAAAAAGTTAAAATATTAAATAAGTTAAAATATTAAATAAGTTAAAATATTAAAAAGCTAAAAATTTCAAAATTGAAAATAAAGTTAAACAATACATAAAGGAAGAAATACAAAAAAATTACAAAATACAATACAGAAATATAAAAGATTATCAATGAATCACAATTAAAAATTAAAACAAATAGAAAAAAGAAATAAAAAAATTTATAAATTAAAAATTTAAAAAAAAAATAATAAATTCAAAATAATTTTTAAAACCAAAATATAAAATATAAATATACAAAAATAGAGAAATACAATTAATAGAAAAAAATATAAAAATAGTCAACATTTAAAATTCAAAAATACAAACTCAAATAAATAAATGTTAAAATTCAATTAGGAAATATTTACAAAACGAATTAATTGTGAAATTGAATTTAATTAAATTAATTAAAAGTTTATAAAATTTCAAAGAGAATCGTTAATTCAAAAGTGAATTGATAATTAAAATTTTTATCAAATATATTTTTTTTAATTTTTACAATTTTTCTTAAAATTTTTCTTAAAATTCTCAAAACAAAATTAAAAAAAAAAATGTGAAATGAAAAATTCAAAAAAAAAACAAATCACTAATAAAATATAAATAAAAATAAATAAATAAAAATGTGAAATAGAAACTAAAAATATTTAATGAAAATATATTAAAAAAATTATTAAATGAAATTCAAAAATGACTCCAACGAAAGTTATGGAAATGTTAATTGAAAATTTTAAGAAATCAAAAAAATTATACGGAATAATTTTTTTTTTTTTTGTTCACCTGAAAAATTGAAGGGATTTTCACGATGAAATTTATGCAGAAAATTCTAATGCAGGCAACACTTGGGCGCGAAGCATCTGACGAAGAGTGAAAGAGACAAGTCAAAGAGAGAAAGAGACAAGACAAAGAGAGAAAGAGACAAGTCAAAGAGAGAAAGAGACAAGACAAAGAGTGAAAGAGACAGAAGTGCGTTTGAAAAAAAGGGAGAAAGGAAACTTATTTTTTTTTAAGTGAGAAGAAATTGAGAGAGTGAAAGAGATGAAGGAACAAAGTGAAGAAGGACGGAACGGTGTTTAAAATGAATTCCATTGACTTCAATTTCTCATTTGCGTTTTGATGCCCAACGAACGAACGAACGACCTGCCAACGTCATTATCATTATCATCATCATCATCTCAATCTCTTTCTCATTTTCTCAACTACCCCCAAATCTCTCTCTCTCTCTCTCTACCTCTCTCCCTCCCTCCCACTTTCCACAATTCAAACCTTGGCTGTGGTCATCGTCATCATCTGATGAAACCACTCGAGATTTACATCGTAAAGCGAGACAAAACAATGTGCGAAACAAGGATAGTTTTATAGAGAATGAAGGCTCAGGGAATAAAAAGGGAAAGAGCGAGAGGGAGAAAAGACTAGGGTGGAAAATGCATTTCCTTTAATTGAATTTGTTGTAAAATTCCGTTGATGGTGAAAAAACGCGAAGAGCGAGGAGGAGGAAATTTTTATCAAATTACTTTGGGGATTTCGAATGTGGAGACCGGGGCTCAACCGGTCACGTCAATTGTAAAATTGAGCCCAGATTTGATTTGAATAAATATCGAATGCGTTCACACAATTATCTCCCTCTCTATCTATCTATCTATCTATCTCTTTCTATCAGATTTCGTCTTTCTTTGATTTCTTCTTTTGATTTTCTTTTGGTTTTCTATTGATTTTCTATTGTTTTTTTCTCTAGTTTCTTTTGACTATTGTTTTTATAGCCATGGGACAAAGTGTGATAATTGAGCAAAAGTGGTTTTCTTTTCATTGTTTTTAAATCACACATAATTTGTCAAATGGACTTTCGGGTAGAGGGAATTTGAAGTTTCGAATTTTGAGAAATTCTTCTTGGTGTTCTTGGTTTTGAGAATTGCGTTGCTTAATTAGGATTTGATTTAGTTAAATACCAAAAAATTAAATTATTTTTTAGTAGAAAAAAATATTTTGTATTTTTTTTTTTTTTTTTTCTAACACACTTTGCATTTATTTTATTTAGTTTATTTTATTTTGGTATTTGAATTTTTTTATTTGTTAAATGAATTTAAATTAAATAAATTAAATAAAATTTAAATAATTATTTTCCCTTTTTTTACACATATTTTGAGTTTTTGTTTAACATATTTTGTAATTATTTTATTTGTGTAAATGTTTTTTTTTGCGTTTAGAAAATAAAATTTACTCAGTATTTATTTTATTTTTATATTTGAATTTTTTTTATATTTAAATGAATTTAAATTAAATACCATAAAATATGTTCCTTTCCTTTAGTAAATAAAATTATTTGAAATTTTTGTCCAACATATTTCGCATTTATTTTTTGTTTGTAAATCTATTTTTTTTCTTGCTCTCAGAAAATAATATTTACTCAATTTTCACCAAATTTCAATTAATTTAATTATTAAATTTTAATTTATTGTTTTATATTTAGTTAGATGACTTAAGTTTAATTCTTTTATTTTTAATTTATGACTTTAGCTTAATGATATCCTTATGAATTCTTCTAATTCTCTTTTAACTTAATCTTAATACACTTAATTTTTTTCTAATTCTTTCTTCTAATAATATTTGCTTAACAATATCATAAGGATAGGATTAATCTAATTATCTTTGTTTAAATTTAATCTCTTGTACCATTGATTTGTTTTTTACAATTTCATTGAAGACTCTTTCAACTGCATGACATCAATTTCGTGCGACAAAAGATCGCAAACTCCTCGTTTAACTCAAGTCAATGTCAATTTGTACCTTGATTTATTTCGTTCTCTTCTCTCACTCTATCTCTCCTCCTCTCTATCTCACTCTCTCTCTCTCTTTCTCTCTATCTCATTCTCTTCCTCCTTCCATCTCACTCTCTCTCTCGTTTTCAATCCCTGTCTGAAATGTAATTACGTTTTCACATTGACTTCTCAAAAGTCAGTGCAGGAAACCACATCAATTCCCAAACAACAATTACAACAATCGTCTGTCTATTTCTATGTTTATTTATCTGTCTGTGTATCGGATTTTTCTGTCTATCTGTCTGTGTGTCTGTTTTTTTTTTTTTTTGTCTATGTATCAGTCACTAACAACAATCAAAGGTGTTTGTCCTATGTTTGTATTTTTATTTATTATTGGAAATACAAATTGAGATCTAGAGTGAGAATAGTTTTCACACGATAGAAAGGGAAAGTGAAAGAGTGAGGAAGGAGTTATAAAAGGAAAGAAGGAATGATAAAAGGGAAGAAGGAAAGAGAATTTAGAATTGAAGGAATAAAGAATTGAGAAATTGAAGAAATTAAGGATTGAAAAAATTAAGGAATAAAGGATTGAATGAAATTGTAGAAATCAAAGAATTGAGAAATTGAAGGAATAAAGAATTGAGAAATTGAAGAAATCAAAGAATTGAGAAATTGAAGAAATCAAAGAATTGAGAAATTGTAGAAAGAAAGAATTGAAAAATTGAAGAAATCAAAGAATTGAGAAATTGTAGAAATCAAAGAATTGAGAAATTGAAGAAACAAAGAATTGAGAAATTGTAGGAAACAAAGAATTGAGAAATTGTAGAAATCAAAGAATTGAGAAATTGAAGAAATCAACGAATTGATAAATTGAAGAAACAAAGAATTGAGAAATTGAAGAAAGAAAGAATTGAGAAATTGAAGAATCAAAGAATTGAGAAATTGAAGAAACAAAGAATTGAGAAATTGTAGAAATCAAAGAATTGAGAAATTGAAGAAACAAAGAATTGAGAAATTGTAGAAATCAAAGAATTGAGAAATTGAAGAAACAAAGAATTGAGAAATTGTAGGAAACAAAGAATTGAGAAATTGTAGAAATCAAAGAATTGAGAAATTGAAGAAATCAACGAATTGATAAATTGAAGAACAAAGAATTGAGAAATGAAGAAAGAAAGAATTGAGAAATTGAAGAATCAAAGAATTGAGAAATTGAAGAAACAAAGAATTGAGAAATTGAAGAAATCAAAAAATTGAGAAATTTTAGAAATCAAAGAATTGTGAAATTGTAGAAATCAAAGAATTGAGAAATTGTAGAAATCAAAGAATTGAGAAATTGTAGAAATCAAAGAATTGAGAAATTGAAGAAACAAAGAATTGATAAATTGAAGAAAGAAAGAATTGAGAAATTTAAGGAATCAAAGAATTGAGAAAAATTGAGAAATTAAAGAAATCAAAAAATTTAGAATTTTTGTGTTTGTGATTTTCTTCATTCCAAGTTCAAATCCTTCAGAATTGAGTGCAGTTTGAACGATGAAAGCAATGAACGTGAACGTGCTCAAGATGTTGTTTCTCTTTCACCAGCTTCAGCTCTTTTCATGGCAGCCGCGTTGCCAACGATGACAACCTCCGATGGGCCTAACGGCATCACTCAGACAACCTCATCGTCATCGTGATGACCTCCTCAATCCGTCGACCTCCTTCATCCATAGACTTCCTTCTTCCTTCCTTCCTTCCTTCCTTCCTTCCATCCTTCCTTCCATCCTTCCTTCCTTCCATCCATCCTTCCTTCCATCCTTCACTCGCTGACCTCCTCTATCAACCGATATTCCGATATAGTACATCTTTTTTACCCATTATTTTTCCTATTTATATCCATAATAATGATCGCCTGCGGAACAAACTCAACGTGCTGAAAAACCTCAACTTTTACCTCGATCTCATTACCAAAATATATTTTTTTCATCATTTTATTTTTATTTATTCTTTCTTTTCATTTTCTTTCATTCTCTTCATTTGGTTTTTTCTTCACCTATATTTCTTAATGATAATTCATGAAAAATGGACACGTTTTTGTAGAAAAATCAATTCATCAATTTATGATTAAATCTAAATAAACCTATGAACATTTTTCAGAAGAAATTAATTTTTATGAACAAATTTTTTGAAATAATTTATGAAAATATAAAAAAAAAAAAAAAATTATGAAAATATTTTAAAAAATGTTTGAAAAATTATAATAAAAAAACAGTATGAAAAAATTTAATTTTTAAAAACAAATTTATGAACGTTTTTATGAAAACCTATATGAATGTTATTATGGAAAAATATATGAAAATGTTAGTGAAAGTTTTTAATGAAATATAATGAATATTTGCATGACAATTTGTATAAAAAAATTAAACAACATTTTTTAATATTTTTATTATTATAAAAAAATATTTGATGACCAATTGATAAGAAAAATTAAAAAACAAAACAATTAAGAATCATCATTCAAAAACACAAACAAATTTAAAAAATCCTCGAAGCCTTCGAAGTAAAGGAATCAACATTTTCATTCTATTTTCTACCTTCTCCTCCACCTTATTTTCTTCTCCTTCCGGTTCATTTCTCGCCTCTGAACAAAATCGAACAAAAATCGATGTTAAACATTATTTTTTTTTGTCACACAGAAAGAAGGTAGCAAAGGAAGCGTTAAGAAATAATTAAGTTGCAAGTGATTAGTTTTCATCAGAGTGAGAGAGAGAAAAAAAAGAAAGGAAAGGGACAAAAGAAATAGAAGAGGTCAAATGGAATGTGGGTTGAAAATCGAACCAAATTGAAGACAGAAAAAAATTCTATTTAAAAGATCTGAAAAACAAGGAAGAGTAGAAAATTAAAAGATTTTCTGGAAATGAAAGAGCGAAGATTCAGAAAAGAAAAAGAAGACAAAAAATAATAATTGGGAATATGCTATCGTAAATGGGGGAACAAATTCGGTAATACACCTGAGTGGAAGGACATAGAAAGAAAGAGAGAGAGAGAGAGAGAGAGAAAGAGAGAGCGAGTGGGAGTGAGTGATAAAACACCTCATCATATGAAGGGAGATTGCAAACTAATGAAATTATGATTCGACCATATTTTTAGCTTCTAATGACCTGCCATTGGGGACCAGTTAATTGAGTTCATTGAGGGGAACGAAGATGCAGAAATATTCGATAAGAAAAACTCATTATAAAGGGAATGTTGAGGAGAAATTAAAATTGTGTTTTGCAGAAATAAATTGGGAAAAATTAAGGAGATATTTTTAGGAAACAAACTGAGACAAATTGTAAAAATTAAATATATATGAAAATTGGGAAAAAAAATATTATGAAAATATTTATAAAAAAATGAAAAAAAATTTATTCCGAACATTTTTTATAAAAAATTTGAAAAAAAAAATAATATGAAAATTTTTTATTAAAAATTAGAAAAAAATAATATGAAAATTTTTCAAAATATATTCTGAAAATGTTTTCTGAAAAATTTGAAAAAGATATTATAAAAATTTTTTTATAAAAATTTGGAAAAAAAAATATCATGAATTTTAGAATTTAGAATTTTGATCAAAATAACTACGAAGATTTTAAAACTATAAATATGATAAAAAACTTGAAAAAAAATGACGAAGAAAAAATAAATATTTTTGAAATTTTATTAACTATGGAAAATGAGTAAAAAAATAAATATTTTTCAATAATACAAAAATATATGCTCAAAAAGAACGCCAACCGAAGCTCTTTTCTTTGTACACACTTCAGTTGCTCCTTTGATCCTTCCTCTCTTTCATGTCCTTTGTCTTTCTTTGTCAGTTGTTGCTCTAGTTCTCTTGTCGAAAGTGAGAAAGGCTTCTCAAACAAATAAACCCTCGCCTACATTTAGGCGCAAAAGATTTTGATGTCGTCTTTGATTAAAATAAAATGAAGACTTTAAAAAATAATTTTAAATTTATAATTTAAATTAATTAATCTATTATAAATATTATATTTTATTTTTTAGTTTAAATTTTCTTAAATACATAAAATTTTTTAACTACAAAAATTCTTAACTAAAAAATTATTAACCAAAAATTCTTACCTCCAATTATTAATTGTAAAAATATTAATAAATTTTTATTATAAAAACTTAATTTCTCATTCTTTAATTATTGATTTATTTTTACTTTACAAGAATTATATTTAAATTAAAAACCAAAAATTTTAAGCTCCAAATTTCAATTAATTAGACATAATTTTTAAATTTCAGTTAAATTCTTGTATTTGCTTTAAGATAATTATTTTAATGCATTCAGAAGGTGAAGAAAAAAAAAAGAAACATTAAAAAAAAACTTAAACCAAGTGGAGTAATCACAATGACAAGAAGTAAACTAATCACAAAAACAATGACAAGAAATTAACTAATGAACTAATAATGAACTAATCCCAACAAAAAGAAGTGAAAAGTAACTACAAAAACAATAAGTGAAAAGTAACTACAACAACAATAAGTGAAAAGTAACTACCACAAAAACAACAATAAGAACAAGAGAGATCCATCACCGCCAAAGTTAATCTAAACTGGACAACAATTTGCTGCCACTGGTCACTGCTGCTGTTGGGGAAACCAACTGAGTTTGCTGCCTGTCAGTTGCAAGGGAAGACAGGATACAACAATAGCAACAACAAAAACAATAGCAACAACGAAAACAATAGCAACAACAATACGAATAACAACAAGAACAAGAATAAAAATAACAATAAGAATAATAAAAACAATAAGAATAAATTTAACAACAAGAATAATAAAAACAATAAGAATAAAAATAACAATAAGAATAATAAAAACAATAATAACAAGAAATAATAATATCAACAGAATAAAACAAAATTAACAACAGAAATAAGAACTAAATCAACAATCAGACAAATCAATAACAAAATAAGCAACAAATTGAAAAACAAAAATTGAACAAAATCAACAATAAAATCAATCATCAAATATAACAACAAAAAAATAAGAACAAACTGAACAATAAAATAACATAATATCAAAACTACGAAATCATCAAGACAAAAAATCAAAAATACTTTTAAGAATAAAATCAACAATAAAATCAAAAATCAAATTCAAAAACAAAACAAAAAACTAAATTCTCAAGTAAATCAACAACAAAAAATAAAAACCATATTAAACAATATCAAAACTGCAAAATCATAAAAAAAAAAAAATAAAGTCAAAATTTAAAAAATCAACAACAAAATATCAAAACTACGAAATCAACAAAACAAAAAATCAAAAATACTTTTAAGAATAAAATCAACAACAAATTCAAAAATAAAAAAAAACTAAAAAACAACAAAAATAAATAAAAATTAAAAGAAAAAAATCAATAACAAAATAAGCAGCAAAATCAAAAAGAAATCAACAACAAAATAATAACAATATCAAAACTACAAAATCATCAAAACGAAATCAATAATAAAATATAGGATCAAAATAAAATTCTCAACTAAATCAAAAACAATACATAAGAAAAAATTCAACAACAAAAGCATAAAAAAAACTAAAAACAAAATATAGAAAAAAACCTAAATCATAAGTTAAAAGAACAAAATCTACAAGAACATTTACAACATTGGCCAATACTAGGAGCAAGAAAATAAATCCACAAAATTTACAAGATTATTTACAATAACAATAACAACAACAATTAGAACAATAACTACTCCAATTCAATAACTTCGCCAACTCCAAATCGAGTAAAGTGAACGAAGAGAACGAGAGAGAAAAACATGACATCGTCATCCAGCCAGAAACACTTTCAACAATAACAATAACAACACCTCCAACAACACCTCGAACAACAACAACAACATCTCCAACAAGACCTCCAACAACACCTCGAACAACAACAACAACAACACTTTCTCCTCCTACTCCACCCGAGGTGGCCACCTTATGATCGGTCTCTTGGAATCCTTCGCTCGCCTTCTCCTCAAACTTTTTCTCTGCATCATTTTAATTCTTAATCTTCGACTGAGTTCGTTCCACGGCCAATCGGATGATGGAAGGGTTGCAGGGGGTGGAGGAGGAGGGGGAGGTGGTCTATTCGTCCAAGCTGGCCCACACATGCGAATGACACAGCGGAATAATCATGCAAACATTTCCGAGCTGTTGGACAATTTGCTTCGTGGCTACGACAACAGCATTCGACCGGATTTTGGCGGTGAGTTCAGCATGTGATTTGTTTTTAGTTTTTTAGTTTTTAGTTTTTTAGTTTTTAATTTTTTAGTTTTTATATTTATTTTATTTTTAAAAAGACAAAATTTTGTAAAAGGGAGTGGAATGTAAAAATTCAAATATCAGAGAGTGAGAAATCTTAACGAAAGTATTAGTAAATTAGTAATGAAAATGGAAAAAATGAAAAAAATGAAAATGAAAAAAATGAAAATGAAAAAAAAGAAAATGAAAAAAAAATGAAAATGAAAAAAATGAAAATTAAAAAAAAATGAAAATGAAAAAAATGAAAATGAAGATAATGAAAATGAAAATGAAAAAATGAAATGAAAAAAAATGAAAATGGAAAAAATGAAAATGGAAAAAATGAAAAAAAAGGAAATGAAAAAAATGAAAATGAAAAAAATTAAAATGAAAAAATGAAAATGAAAAAATGAAAATGAAAAAAATGAAAATGAAAAAAATGAAAATGAAAATTAAAAAAATGAAAATGAAAAAATGAAAATGAAAAAAATGAAAATGAAAAAAATTAAAATGAAAAAAATGAAAATGAAAAAATTAAAATGAAAAAAATGAAATGGAAAAAATGAAAATGAAAAAATGAAAATGAAAAAAATTAAAATGAAAAAAATTAAAATGAAAAAAATTAAAATTAAAAAAAATTAAAATGAAAAAAAATTAAAATGAAAAAAATTAAAATAAAATGAAAAAAAAATATAATAAACAAAATTACTGACAAAAATTATTATTAATTCCATAATTACGAACATTGAAAATTTTGATTAAATTTTGATTTTTATAATAAAAAATTTATATAAAAATATTTATTCTCTTACAAATTCAATTTTATATTATTAAAACCTTGTTTAAATAAAATACATTTTGAAAAGATTTAGTTGAAAAGAAATATTTTTTTATATTTGGAAATAATGAAAAAAAAAAAAAGAAATTAATTAAATTTTAGAAACAAAATATTGTTCTCTTGATCATTGAAAAAAAAAAAAGTTAAATAACATTTGGCTTTTTTAAATAAAATACATTTTAAAAGATTTAGTATACAAAAAAAAATTTTATTCGGAAATAATGAAAAAAAAAAAATTAATTAAAATAAGTTTTACTTAAAAAAAATTTCTCTTGATCATTGAAAAAAAAAATTAAATAACATCTGGCTTTTGACTTTTTGAAAAGATTTAATTGAAAAAAAAAATATTTTTTATATTCGGAAATAATAAAAAAAATGTATTAAATTCAACATAAAAAAATAGTTTTCTTGATAATTGAAAAAAAAATTAATAACAATAAAATAAAATTAAATAATAAAATAATTTGATTTCCATTTTGTTTTTTTTTTCATATAAGAAATAATTTTTTTTTTTTTCATATAAGAAATATCTTTTTTTTCGTCAGTTTTTTATTGATTACTAGATGATAGTTTTTCATTTTTATTCATTTTCATTAAAAAAAATCACATCATGTTCATGTCGAATCTACTTTGGCAAATAATCATTTTCACCTTCTCTCTTCGTAATATTCCCATTTCATTCCCTAATTATAGCCTTCATTTTGGTCGCAAACACTTATGTCATGCGATATCAAATTCCCAATTCCCCATACTCATTTATGTTTTCGTCATTTCCACCCACATTTATTTACCACATGAACACATTTATTCCCATCTCATTTTCACTCACTTGAATCTACTCATTTTGGTGTTATCTCGCTCTTTTTCTATTTTTCGCTCAATTTATTTCTTCATATTTAAGTCATATGAATAATCATTTTATTCATATTTTTTATTTCTTATTTATTTGCTTATTATTATTTTTTTTTGTCATATGATTTTTTTTTTCATATGATTTTTTTTTCACATGATTTTTGTTTCATATGATTTTTTTTTCACATTATTTTTTTTCATATGATTTTTTTCATATGATTTTTTTACATATGATTTTTTTCATATGATTTTTTTTTCACATGATTTTTTTTCATATGATTTTTTTACATATGATTTTTTTCATATGATTTTTTTACATATGATTTTTTTACATATGATCATTTACACATTATAAACTCATTCTCCTTGTCATTTAAGTCATTACCAGATATTTTCAAGTTAATT
>JAFDUT010000500.1:0-20122 GCA_017309665.1 Coelopa frigida
TGAAAGAGAAGAAACACTAACAAGGGCTGCTTCCCTCATAAGCGTTTTCCTTCAAAAGTAAATGTTTGCATCGAACCTTGGGCACCGGGAACGTGTCCCAGGATTAGATCGTAACAATACGTAGAAGGTGATTACGTTACGATTAAAAATTTTGATTCGCACTCCGATGTATCCAAAAGGTTTTGGGAACAACCTTTATAGTTTTACTTTATTGTTATAGAATTTAAAATTAATTTTGTTTCTATTTTATTGTTTTCGAATACTTGAGAAATTTTCATTATCGAATGTATCTTCCAACAAATAAATTGTTTTCTCCGAAAGATAAAAACTGAACAACACCCTACATCACAGTCCATCAAAGTCGTGCAATAATTCGCCAAGAAATGAACGCTGATTTGGCTGAAAACGAAAGTGTTGCAACCCCACAACCAGAATCCATACAACTAAATCCTTTTGGCAATCTAAGTAATCAATTCCACCAGCAGAACCATTTTAATATAACTCACGATATCTTAAAGGCACACCATTTAATTGCAAATTCAGATGGTGGTATGCTTAAATATGTTTCAGATCTTCTAAATGACATGAGAAATCAAGATTAATGAAAACATTTCAACAGTCCTGCGATTCCAAGCTTCATCTATAGTTGATGCCTTGTCTTAGGTGACCGATGTCCAAGTGATCCATATTATCCAGATATTCAGACTATTCAAAAAATAAAGTTCAAATCAGTGACCCAAAACTCCCTCGTACCAAAAATTACAATCCTACCACGACTTGTTCCACTTTTTTTTTTTCATCACTTTTTGCCCAGTACAAAATGTGTATTTGGTATTTAAATAATTGATTGCTTTGAAATTACGATATTTGTAAATACATTTTGTTAAATTAGTTGAGTTTTGGTAATAGACTTTACACATTTAGTACGTAGACGTTAGGCTTCAATACATATACATACATATGTATATCTGGTGTTGTGCAATAATCTGATACGTACTGTAAATACCTTTATAATATTAAAGGGTAATCATTAACATTATATGCTTAAAGTTTCAAAGTAGTGGGTCTCGCACAATTTTGCAGTAAATGCCACCATGTGATTGGATAATCAAGGCTCGGGGATCGAGTTTCATAGAAGGATGGGATTTTTCACAAGGCGTCACGCAGTGGTTCCGAAGGAAGTTTATGAGCCCCACCTTGGTTTGCATAATTCCGAACCGCTCCCCAATGCAACTATGCGAACCGGCGCCAAAGGGCATGTACGTGAAGAAGGCTGCGTTCGGTTTACTGTCGTTTGAAAACCGCTCCGGATCGAATACCTCCGGGTTCGGATAGTACTGAAGAAATAAGGTAAAATGAGAAATAAAAATGGAAATATTTCGTTTCAATATCAAACCTTGGGATCCCTGTGTAAAGCATATATGGGTATATAAACGGGCATGCCATTTGGAATTGCAAAATTAGCGTAGGGCATCAAAGAATATGGCTCCTCGCCCTTGCCGATTGTACACTCGCGGTCCAGGAACGGCATCGGAGGATATAGTCTCAAAACCTCTTTGACGACCATATCCAGATAGGGCATTTCATTGACCATTTCGTAGGTCACTTGACCGTTGTTCTTCAAAGGAATTTGCGAATCTCCTCGCGCAAGCGTTGCTGCAGATCGAGGCGCTTGGAAAGTTCATACAACCAAATGACATTGTCGATGAAGAGGTCTCAAAACCTGCCGAAAAGAAAATCGCGGCCTGTGCGATAAGGCGATCGCCTACCAATATAAAATGCTTCTCGTTCTTCGACTCAGTCTCGGCCTCTGCCATCTTTTGAAAGCTATCAGGGTGTCGATGAGATCGTTGCGCGTGGCGCCTGACTTAATGCGCTCCTCCATGACGTATTTGATTGTGTTGCGAATGAATTTCGTGGTGTCCTTGGAGAAGACTTTGAATCCGAGCAGGCCACTAACTTCGGCAAGAAGAACATTGTCGAGAACTCGAATGCACGCAGACGTGTAAAGTTAAAAATGCGTTTGCCGTTGGTTCGAAAGTCGCCGTTCGGGTTTTTCAGGCTGTTGGCCCGTATTCCAAAGGCCACGGTAGCAATTACATCGGTGGTGTAGAGAGCATTGATTTCCTTCACTTCTTGTATGGTGGTCTTTGTTTCCGGGTCCACGGGCAGTGAGCAGAGGAAGCTGTCAAGCTCGCGGCCAATCTGGATGTTGGACATATGTAAAACAGGTTGAAAAATTTGTAATTTAAAATCATTTCCTACATCGATTTATGCCTTGTACATTCAGGATTTGTATAAAGTAATCCAAAGTACTTGTTATTTTTTTAGCTTAATTTCTTTGCATATAGGATACGATAAAAAAAAACTTTCACAAACTTACTTCGTCCACTAGCGGAAACATTTGCTTCATCTTTCCACTGCTGAAGACGGGGGTCAATTTCACACGAATTTCCTTCCACAACGGATTCTTGGCGAAAAATAAGTTTTCAGCTCCCAACGAGTCCGTGTGTGGATCGGAGGCCGAATAGCGATTTGAGAACTTGTTGAAATCCTTGACTAGGACTGACTTAATTAGTTCGGGCTCACGCAACAACAAACAAGGCTTATTGAACACATACAAGCCAACGACGGGTTCGTTGACTGCATCTTTATGGTTGTACAACTTCTGGAAGTAGTCGGCGGGATTATCCGACAATGTGATGATGTCCTTGAAGTTGCCGAAAATCGGGTTTGGCTTGATATAACGCAAGTTGTGTCGCTTCCAAAAGGAATGGTTGTATTTCAGCCATAGCCATATAATGACCAAAAGAGTGACGACTATTGTCAATATTTCGGTAGCATGTGAAGTAAATGATAATTTATCCATAATGTGGACACTAATGAACGATCGAGTTCTCCAAGTTAAATCAATAGAGTGGACAAGTTTTCCAATAAATTACCACACCGTAGGTCGACTAACTACACATTAATTAAATTGTGGAATCGCATTTTATAAACCGATTTGCTCTCAGTTCGACTATCACACCAATACGTTGATCTCTGCAAATTTCGATTAAATTAAATCAAGTAAAAATGCGTTATATTCGGGCTGGCCGAAGCTTTTATACCCTACACGCAAAATTGAAACAAAAGTAGTTTTCTACGAGAAATTAACTTAACGCGATCACAATTTTCACAACTGACAACTTTGCGAGCATTCCGAGGTTCCACTAACTGATCACACAGAAAATTGCATCCTTATATAGAGCCATGGTTCACCAGTTAACCAATATCGATCTTCTACTTTATATGAGAGGTGGTCGTGTTCGTCAATTGATTTCGCCCATTTTCACACAGCTTAGCAGCATATTAATATAAAAAAAATATATATCCAAAATATCTGCCAGTATCTCTTACAATATTTCACATAACTGATTTCCACAGACAGGCACGCGAACAGACAGATAGACAGGAAATAAATATACCCTTACCCAGTAGGGTATAAAACATTAAAAAATCTTAAGTTGTCAATCTTATATATGTTTGTATGTATACTTTGCGTGATATCACGATATATTGATATTAGTTGAAATGTATGAAATGATCACCAAGCCGCTACTTCTCATACAGGCTTGGGGTTTAAAAGGTCGGTAGGCCGCTCTATATATTAAACAGATACTTGATCAAATGTTTCCCCCATATGGCGAGCTTTTACTTGACAATGATAAGACTTTTTATTGATTTAATGATGATTTTGCTTTTAATATAATACATATCAGCAAGCACTATTACTTGCCATGACATTCATTTTTAATGAGATAGTTACTACTGTCGTTTGTCAAGTCCGCGATTATTCTAATCAACATTGGAGTAAATTTGACGTAGTGTAACGTAAAATGTTACACAGTGTGATACGTCAAAATACACATTATTGGCTTTTCAAGCCCTACGAGGGACTTTGACCGAGCTACTCGCAATCATTGGTGTTATGCGTTTGTAATGTTTTACACCAATGAAAAGGACCTACAGTTTAATGCCGAATCCGAACGGCTGCGGTCCCGGCCGAAGATAACGATTTTACTGGTTTGTTAATGTTAATAAATAAAATAACACAATATTATATTTGAAAATGTTTTTTTTTTTCAGATTTTATGAGATTGATTACTCAGCAAAAATCTCAGTGGTTCATTGTGGTTTGCATGTTTTAAATTATTCAATTATATTGTGGCTGTTAGGTAAATACTGGAATAGCTTATCATCGTTTGCAAATGTACTAGACAATTCCGTTTATTAATTGAATACAATCGAACAAAATGCAAATACTTTAGAACAGTGGATCTCGCACAATATTGGTGTAAATGCCACACACAGGAAAAAACACTTAAAGCTCCAGTACAAAACACTTTAAAATAAAAACTGTTCAATTGAAAGGCTCCAAAGAGAAAAATAGTTAAATTAAAAGTGAACACTTTTAAATTTGATTGAAAATATTCCCTTTAAAATGTAAAATGTACATAAAATGTACTTTTAACTTTAAAGTGAAAATATAAATTTTAAAAATCCTATCTCAAAATAATATTCATATTTCAAAGTATAATATTATTATTTTTAATTTTTATTTTTAATCAAAGCTAAACAGAATATAAATAAATGTATCAATAATTTGGGAAATGATTAATTACAAATAAAATACTTCATTCCAACATGAACGTCAAATCTCGAGGACCAAGAACACGAAAGTCATTATAGCTGGAATCCTTACATCCAGTATCCCAGACAGATTGATTAATGCATGTAGTATGCAAAAAAAAACAGAAATAAGAAACGCACAAACCACGGAAAATAAATCAAACCTGATGAAACTAAGAAATCATTTTATTAGTCATATTGCACGGTTCATCAGAGAAGTCAATTTGTTTCCCCAGGTAGTCTAGGTTATTCTTATAGTTATATCACAATGGGCCTGTCATGATCTAAGTGCGTTGTGCGGCCACCCTAACCAAGCCTAGTTTAGTTTCTGTAATATAAAAGGAAACTTTATTTTATGAACTTACATAATTTAAATAATATGCATACATATACTAATGCACGGGGGTGCTTCGCTGCCCCGGTTCGATACCCCATCATTTAAACATTCTCTTATGAAAGTATAAAGCTCTCGATGTAAGCTTAAATACTCTAAATTACCGTAGTACCTTTATTCTTTACTGGTTTCATGGTGGTCAGGAATATATCAAAATACCACGAATTTCGTACAAACGGCTTGAACGAACCTATTTCACATACATATGTTATATTTATGTATATGATATTTGAAAATTTTATTTATGAAATCAAACGATTCTTTTGGATTAAACAGCGCATTATCAAACAAATCCTAAAAGTAATTCAAGATTAATATTTGCAATCATTGGAATTTGCAGTAGAGACACAAACCGGTTTATGTTGTTCTTCTCAAACTGTAAAACTACAGAGGACGTCAACCTGTAAGAAACTGTTAAACCCTTAAATTTAAAGGTTTTCATTTATTATTTTCTCAGTTCACCTCTGACAATACGAAATCCAACTTATTTTTATATATAAGATTATTAGTTATTTTATTGACAATTATTTCATACTTTTGCAAAAAATATATGTTTTCAATTCAGTTGACTACATTTACAAAAATCGAAATTTTATTATATACACTTTAAGTTATAATTCCAGTTATCCTCATGTTATAGAATGGGGAGCTATGTGCAAGAGTTCCTGACGAAACTTAAATAAATTCCACCCTTTGCTTGCAACATGAACGATTTGGGATCAAATGTAATTTCACGCACAGTCCTTGGACACATTTCCACAGTGTAGTCCTTCAGAATGTGGACCAGTCCCAGCTTTACTTGCAAAAGTCCTAAACGACTGCCTATGCAGCTGTGTGGACCACTTCCAAAGGGTATGTATGTCATGGGATGATGGACTTTAAGATTTTCCGCTGCGAAACGTTCCGGATCAAAGTGATTGGGGTTTGGCCAGTACTAGAGAATATATTTTGAATTATTTGTTATAATGACTGACTACCTTTCAGTACCTTTGGATCCCGGTGTATTCCTAAGATTGAAATATATGCTGGCATGCCGGCTGGAATTTCGAAATCGAAAAACGGTTGTAGGGAACAACCTTGTGTTCCCAAAGGAGGTGTACATTCTCTATTGATAAACGCTGCAGCTGGATACATTCTTAAAGTTTCCGAGACTATCATATGTAAGTACTTCAAATCAATTAGATCTTCACAAGATCTAGTTGCGGTGCCGACAAATTGTCTGATCTCCAAACGAAGGCGTTGTTGTAATTGCGGGTTCTTTGCCAATTCGTACAACGTAAAAACTATTGTTGATGATGAGGTCTCAAAACCTGCCAGTAAAAATATAGCTGCCTGGGAAGATACAAAGTCCGAACTGTTCTCGAAATGCTCTGTATTCGCGATATCTTCAGTAGAATCCAATAAGAGATCCATTAAATGTCCACCTATACTCTTTTGTTCCCGATTTCTTTTAATTTCATTGACAGTCTTGCGCATGAATTCTTCATAACTATTGGAAAATACTTTGGCTCTTAGAAGTCCTGTTGCACGCGGTAGGAAAAATATTACAAAAAAATGCAGGGCCCTGATTACACTCGGCTCCAATACAGATTGACTTTGACTTCGAAATGGAGCCCCAGCATCTCTGAGACAATTCGCTCGAATACCGTACACAAGCAAGGCTGTAACATCAATGGTAAAAAGTGCGCTCATTTCCTTCACTTCGATGGTTCTTCTACATCCGATGTGATCAGCAAATCTTCGCTTAATATGAAGCTCCAACTCCTCAGTTATCTTTAATATTTTTGGGTACATATTTTCCTTTATTTGACCGCTAGTGAAAAATCTTGCGATACGCTTTCGACTCTCGCGCCATATGGGATACTTAGCCAACGGTAAGGCCAACGAACCTAGGGTATCGTGGCATGGATCAGCCGCCTCGAAGCGATTTACGAACATATTGAATTTTTTGATCAATACCAAATTCACCAATTCTGGATCCCGAACTAGCAGTGCTGGTCGATGGAGAATATAAATTCCAACCAATGGAGATCCATTGCCGGCGGGGACATTGTACAGTCGGCTAAAAAAATCGCCAAAGGAAATTTTAAGCAAGATCAGTTCTTTTAGATTTCCTAAAAAAGGAATTGGTTTCACATATGGTATGCCATGATATCTCCAGTAATAGTATTTGTACTTTAGCCAAAGATAAATTGACAACGACAACAGTCCTAGATATATAAATGGGGCCATAGCAACGAATACGATATGCTGCAACGAAACAATGAGTAAATTAAGGTTTTGTTAAAGCTGTTTTAAAGAAATCTGTTATTTTTGGCAATTGAATGACTTTCGGTTTCGTTTTAGAATAGACAATGTAAATAAAAAGGGTTGACGTTTTGGGGTGTTGACGTAATGGGTTATTGACGTTATCCCGAGAGTACTGTATAACATTTCAGTAGCAGAGAACCCAATACCACTCCCAATAATATGCATATCATTATAGGGTATCATATCATCAGTTCTAAATAATGGGTAAACCTTCAAATGAAACTATAGTTTAAGTATACTTTAGTCTCCATTATGTTTCATTGTTATCCAAAAATACACCCGCCTTGTCAATAATGTGAGCTCAACAGAGTTTATCCCAAAATCTTTCTATTGTACGAATAGACAGACAGTTGAAGGCGTAACGAACAAAAGGTTGTGCGAAAATTATCAATTTACTCAAACCGCTTCATTGAATATTGTTTTTTTAAAGTACAACCCATTTCATGGGGCATCAGTCGTTTGAGAACCTTCCGCGATGTGGTTTCGAGTCCTCCTTCAAGTACTGCTATGGCTCTTGTGCCTCGCTGTTGCGATCTACCTTGCGTTGAAGCATCACTACGGCTTTTGGCTTCGCAATGGTGTTCCACAAATTAGACCAATTTTCGTGTTTGGAAACTTTCGAGATTTACTGCGAATGGTCAAGAGTCCCGCAGTGTTTTTTCAGGAGCTGTACCATCATCCAGATGCTTTGGGGCATCCCTTAGTAGGTATTCATATGTTCTACAAGCCTGCAATATATGTGCGTGATCCCGAGCTGATCAAGAGAATTATGATCAAGGATTTCTCCAAGTTTTCCAATAGGTGACACAGTTTTCTTGAGAAATTATAACATAACAGATATTCTAACGCACAGATATTTACAGATATTCAAATTCTGATAACAAGGATGATGTCATAGGATCACAGAACCTATTCTTTTTGAAAAACCCCGACTGGAAGGAAGTCCGGTCGAAATTGTCGCCATTCTTTACCAGCTGTAAAATGCGACAAATGTTTTCACTAATTGAGGAGGTGAATTTCTGTCTGGCGGTCGTCTGGAATGAAATCAAGGAACTCTGTATATTCTCCTTAGGTCGGACGTACACTCGATGCTCATCTGCTTTCACGAAGCGTGGAAAATGAAAATCTGCAATCGTTCTGCCTTGAATTGAAAGAGTTTTGTGCCCTCTACACCACCGACGTAATTGCGACCGTGGCCTATGGAGTTCAGGCCAATAGTTTCAAGAAGCCCAACGGAGATTTTCGCCGAAATGGGCGCATGGTATTTCGTTTCACCACCAAACGTGCGGTTGAATTTGTATTCGTTTTCTTTTTACCACATTTAGTTTCTTTATTTGGCTTCAAGGTAAGGCCAGCTAGGAAAATGTAATGTAGACGCATTATATATTTGAATGCTAAATTTGAATCTTTTGAGCAGGTTGTACCACAGGAAGCCACTAATTTTTTACGTTCTACCATCAACTACGTCATGCAAAAACGCGAACTCTCTGGCGAAGCCCGTAACGACCTCATCGATATTTTGATCGAGTACAAGAAGTGGTCGAAAACTCACCGCAAGGACAATGAACTGGTGTTCGAAGGTGACATTCTTGTCGCGCAAGCCGCCCTATTCTTTACAGCTGGCTTTGAGACTTCCTCGGCCACCATGTCGTTTGCCCTGTACGAACTAGCCAAGCATCCTGATATACAGCAGCGTCTACGCGAGGAGATTCGGGCGGCCTTAATTGAGCACGATGGGAACATAAACCAACGTATGATAGACTCATTGGAATATCTGCAAATGGTCATCAATGAGGTATTGCGACTGTATCCGCCACTACCATTTCTGGACAGAGAATGCACGGTGGACAAGGGTACTCGGTATTCTCTAGAGCCATTCAGTGACTATAGCATTCCCAATGGGATGCCGGTCCTTGTGCCTGTCTTCGCGATACATAGGGATCCGCAGGTTAGACTCTCATCGCATCGCTGCTCTTTAATTTTACTATTATCTCATCTCTCTTAGTTCTATCCGAATCCGGAGATATTTGATCCCGAGCGATTCTCTCCGCTTAATAAAAGAAATATTCTCCCTAACACCTACATGCCCTTCGGCTTGGGTCCACATGGCTGTATCGGCGAACGCTTGGCCATGATGCAAACGAAGATCGGACTCGTGCACCTTCTACGAAACCACCATGTGGAAACATGCCAGAAGACACAGCAACGAATGAAACTCGACCCAAAATCAATTGTTGTCCAAGCCGAGGGTGGAATTTACCTAAATGTCGTACGCGATCCCCTGAATGTCTGAAAGGAGCTCTTTGGATCCTAATTCTTATAACGCACAAGTAGTAACTTGAAAATCACGAATATAACTGGTCTCGTAACTGATCGGTGATCCGATTACCAGTGCTTGAATTCGATATACTATATACATACACACATAGATATAAAAAATTGCGTGTTGAATGAAAAGTAGAAAGAAAGTTTTCCTTTTTCTTTATTTAAGCAGCATGCAATAATAAATCTGTGCACAATTACTGAAACGTGTTGGCGATTACTTTAAGTTATTAGAGATTAGTTTTGCAATGTCATTCCATTATATTCTGACCTAAGTGTCAGAGAACGAATTTATCTTCTTCGAATTCGAGCTTCAAATATTAAATTGAAAATTATTTATTTATTTTAAAAATGTATTTATGAATTCAAAAATTTTGTTGGAATTTAAAAATTGTGCATCCAAAAATCCTAAAAATTGTGCATGAATAATATTTCCCATCATTGAATATTTGTATCAACTCAGATGTGCTATGATGTGAATAAAAATTTGAACAACTTCCTTTTGTAAGCCTTTTTGTAATCTTTTGTTGCATTGTCTATTTTGTAAGTCCGAAGAGAGTTTCAGATTGTACTTCATGAAGAGAGCACGCGTGCCGAGAAATCGTTTAACATAATCATTTCTATATTCAATAAACTATGGGACATTTTGTGTTCAAATAGGTAATAAGGTTGAAGTACATTCCGTAGTTTTTGACAAAACCCAGAAGACTCACGGATCAACTCACGATCCATAATTTTTACACTCTTGAGCGATTCGTGTTTTTTCACTCACGAAAATACGGCTCGTGAGTGGTATTTCCTGCTCGGAGTCAGCGAGTCACTCGAAAAAATTTTAATTTGTAATTTGAATTTTTTTCATGTCCACTTCGCTGGCTTACTGCGGCTAACGATCTCGTCCGATTTGGACACCCCAATACCGCAAATGAAAGGTGAGGAGACCTTCTTTCTTTTGCGCCCTGAGTTAATTCTCTACCTTCACTGAGACAGTTGTTTGGTTTTTATTTTACAATATAAGTAATCAAATTTTTCCATGTAAATGTTGTAATTCATGAATTTTTCATAATTTTTTTAACCTTAAACCATGACGGGTGTACCATCAACAACTCACCAAAGTTTCATCTCAGTCGGATGAACGATGCTAGAGTCTATTGTATTCGAACACACATCGGATCATCATGGGACATCGTTCATGTTTCTGAGACAGAAGTATACAAGTACGCATTCTGGTTGTGTCTCTGCTTTGGTCCGTGAGTTGTGCGGTATCCGTACACGCAGAATCATTCACACAGATGCGGCACGGTATTCCCGTACACTGCGTTCAAAATCGTACCGCAATCGCACCAACGATCCACGAGAAGACACAAACCAAAAAGTGTATTGTATTGGTTTGTGTATCTACTCGTTTCGCGGCGCGGCCTCGTGCACCAATAAATTTGTAAAACTACCTACCTGTTTATTAAGTTCTTTAAATATAATAAAAATACATCTGTTAAAACATCAGTTTTTAATTGCAACTATACAAAAGTGTCTGGGTGATATAACGGCATCAAAGAGGGGAATCAAGAAACTTTTTTCATAATTTAATTCTTTTAAATATAATAAACGATCTAGTAAAATTAAACTCTCCAAAATTGGTGCAAAAGTCATACGAATTAAGTAAAATAAATTTAAATAACTCTTTGCAGATGCATATTGACTTTCTAAATTTTGAATATAACTTAAACTAATATTTTTCAGTTGTAATTGACCTTTACGGTTGCAAACATCAACATATTCATGGAAATTTGTAAAATTTTTCACTTTTCCTACTTTTACGGTATTCTTTAAGTCTATATTATTTTCACAAATTAGCACTTCCAAGAGTGCGCGATAAAATAGCGATATATTTGGAAGCTCTTGTTCGGCCAGAGTTCGTTCGATAGATTGTGCGGCCAGCATTCGGGCATTGCGACCTAAACTCAAATTTTTCTCTCTTAGAAATTTGCTCATGGGAAACCCCGGTTCAGTAGATTCTTCCAGTTTTTCATTTCTACCAAAAAATTCTGGTGCGGAGAACTCTTCATTCAACAAATGGTAACAACAGCCAATATTGCAGAGAATTTTAAATTGAAGTTGATTGTGAAATACTTTAAGACAGGTGGATGCCAAGTTTCCGCATGTATGCAATCCAGTCAAGCAAATATATTTCTCTTGATTCCTCGCACTAGGGAATAAATCTTCTAACAATTGTTCGAAATTCAAATCTTTAGTTATGAACTTTGCTGTCGTTTTATAATTTTGGACATCATCATTACAAGTACGTTGGATTGTAGTATTCTTATTATCCATGTTTCCACACTTTTCTCTTCTCTTGCTAATAGGCGTGATTCCTTTACTTTCCATTACGGCACGTTCAGTTAAAGCATTCCAGGCACGCTTGAAAACATATACGAAATGTCAATTAGTTGGTTCTCCCTATGTGATTATAAATTATATACATACCTTCATTTTCTTACTACGGCTCAGAGCGTTTTTTGTATTTACTTCATTGCAATCGATTCCCAGAACATTATACTCATACTGCAGAGCTAGACGCGATGAAAGGTATCCTTTACCGTCGCCTGCGTCAATGATGTAGACGTCGTTTCCATCATGGGTTTTGCATTGTCGTCGTCGCTTGATCAAATCATTTACTAATTTCGCTGTAATTTCAACCTGGAAATTGAAACTAAATATTTTCGCTATTTATATGTTTTATGCTGACTTACTTCATGCCTTTTCTTTTCACTCATAAATTCCTTTATCGACAATTGCTCATCCTCCTTCGGAATATCACACAGTTCTTTTAAACCGTCAATCGTCGTTAAGACATCTTCGAAATTTTCCAATTTATATTTTTCTGTTTCTTTGACGAATTTCAAAATAGCCGGATAGTCTGCATCTGGGATTGATGTAGTTTTATCAGACCAAAATACCGATTGAATGCATTTTTCAACATCCTTCGGATTGAGGAGTTCGCTACGCAAATCCTTTTCGATAAAACGCTCCCAGTGATTGTCTGTTAAATAATTTACCATGTGGCAATTGACAAACTCCCAATGAGGCTGCATAAATGTCAATATCGACTCCAAGCGTTGTTTGATCTGTCCAATAGTCATTTTAAATGATACTAAAATGATAAACTCTCTTCCTTCAAATTATCGCTGGCGTTTCCTTCGGTCTGCGGCGTCAAATGCAACATAGCTCGAACACGCTTATAGAGGATGCGGATGTTTTCCAATTCTGCTATTATATCTTGGTCCGGATCGTTAGTTTTAGGGAACGTACAAATGGCTTTTATCAATTGAAGTATAGTGTTGTGCACTTTCTGTGTATGATGTAGTTGGAGATGAGCAAAAACGGTTCCATATATTTCGCCAAGTTCCTCTCCCAACTGAATTCCTTGTGCATAACCCAATTTATAACCCTCTAGATTGCCCTGCATTTGTCCATGAAGCAAGCCTTCCTCGTAGTTTTCACTGGAGATTCTCTCTTCCGTGAGAACAATGTCGTCAAACAAATCGTTGATGTCTCGATTTTCTGTTGTCATTGAATATATAGTTAATATATATAATAACAAGTTAAAATAAATATAAACACACTGCTATTCTCAAAAATAACCACAACAAGGAAATTGTTTACGGAAAATTTAATTATGAATCGTGTGAAACTACTAAAAACCACAATTACTTAGTCAAAATAAATCACATGGACATGACAAATCACGTTCTGCAATCACGTTCGATACCATCGTTCCATCCAGTTCCATCAATTCCACCTTTTGCGAAGCTCTCCGGTACAGGGTTGTCGTGTCACTTCAATTGAAGTGTTTCATCACTCACTCCGCAATAATGGAAAACGTGAGCAGGGTTCGGACTATATATACTACGATCGTAGTTGAATCTACTCCGCCACTACGTTTGAATTATACTCCCATTTTTCAAATTCAATGAATTTCATCAACTTTGTTTCAATTTTTTTCTTACAATTTCGTTTCAACTTTCTTCAATTTTGGTGTAATCGGGTGAAAATACAGAGAAGTTCATGTAAATTTTCATTCAATTCCGTTTCAATTTTCGTTCAATGTGAAGATAAAAAAGGTAAACAAACCAATACTCTGAGATTTTATAATTTATCATTTTTTTATTACTCGCATATGAAAAAACACAGCTAATCAAAGAATTAATCAATTATTTTTATTTTTTACCTCAGTTTTTAATGAAAACATTTGCTTGCCAAAGCCAGCTCTCCTGCGTTTTGAACAAATATGTCCTATATACGTTCCATGGGGAATATTTTTAGGTACCTATTTTTGGACACCAAGTTGGACCCTGTATCCCTATTAGTTATATTTTATTGAAATTTTTGTTTATTTTTTTCTTTTTTTATACTGAAAGTGATAACACACGTATCACCGTTCAAGTAATATTTAAATTAAATGTCTTGCCAATATATCAGTTGTTTTCTCGTATATAATATATAAACGATTTATTTGTATTTACCATATATATTATCGTGAAGTATACAAGTACACAAATTCCACTTGAGAGTATAATAAATATATTTATTTAATGGATGTTGCCATTAATTCGGAAATGTTGGAATGAAAACATGTATTATATTGACAGAACACATCTATTTTCAAAACTTTGCAGCATACGAAAACCTTTCAAACTGGGAACATCCGTGTTCTCTTGAAATTCGCTTTCGCAGGATTAAAGAACTGCTACATAACTCTCTTAACGTCTCATGTTTGCTACGTATCTTTGATTTATTGCAGTGTTAATTGAAAAATTCCTTATGATTCAGTTTTTGACGGAAAACAGTTGCGCCACCTTTGCAGCCTGACTTTTCAAGTACTCGTAACTGGCTCGGCTCGCCTTTTTTATACCCTCTGCTTTACTCGCGTTGGTAGTAGGTGGAGCATGCTGATCCAATTTATTTGAAACAGCCGATTGTGTAGTGGTTAATGCAGATTGAGCTCCTGTTATTGCACCATTAGTTGGAAACATGTTTCTTAATACGAAATTAAATCCACTGGCGGCTTTGTTACAATTCGATTTAAAGCGTTCAATACCAAAAGCGCGAATTGCACGCGAAAAACCAAAAACTTGTGAACTAATGTATGCACGTCTCACCGCAAGTGTTCTTCCGTCCTTTTGTTCGCTGTATTCGACAATTTCATCAACTTTCTGTGAAATATAAATTCATACAATGTTAATTTGTTAAATATACTTACTACATATCTGTGCCAAAATAAACAATAGTAGCTTAATTCTAAAAACATTGTTTCGAGATAATCGAAGTCAGCTTAAGGTTATTATCCTCCTCCCCAACTCGACGTAAGATCTTTTGTTAAAACGTTTCAGAAGCAAATCATGAACAAGATGAAATGGCAATATCGTTTTTTTTCGACTTGGCACGGACATGTTAAAATATTTAACAAATGACTGTCGGTTAAAAGTTTCCAACATTGACTCTATTTACCATAATTTTTTTAAATCCAATATTACGGGTGAATGTAACGAGTGTCTTTTTTTTCGGGTCCAAAATGGAATCTTCAATTATTTTGACTGGAGTGTTTTTATAGAAGCGCTCTCCCCATTTTGGAACAGCATTGGTTTTTGAAAGCAGTCGACGTGAATAAAGCTTGCCATCTCGCACTTCGCGACAAATTGTGTCTTCAGTGAGAACATGGGTGCTGTAATAATAATAATATTAACAAATATAGCCGTGATTTTTAAGTGCCTAAGAACATACCTAGAAGGGTTGGGATAGCGATTCCAATAGGCTTGCACCACCTGCTTCCAAGTGTAGTCGAACACGGTTTCCGTTTGGTATTGAGAAGACGCCATTTGAATAATTCGGGATACGATGGAAATGCAATGTCAGATTTTAAAATGCAATTTATTTATATGGTGGGCTTTCGTAAGCCAAAGTAATAAAAAACAGCGAAAGAGACAAGCTGCCCGGTAAAGTTCCCTCGTTTCTTTTTTAACAATTGCTGCTTCTCCCCATTTAGCCTTGATCTACAATTAAGATAAAAATAGAAAATATTTGCATGGCGTAAGAATATTGCTTATTACATGTGAAATTAGTATTCTTACCAAAATCGTTTGGCTACTTTTGCAAGAGTTGGATGGATGTAGAGCACGACTTCCAGATTGTTTCCAATTGATTGTTGATTAACTCGCAGTGGGTTACACAACCGAATTTACCGAACAGGTATGATTTACAAGTTATTTTCTAATTTTCATGCGATTCTGATATTCGGAAAACTATCAAATTTTTTGTTAACACTTTTCTGAGATTTAGCAACGATCAATTTGATTTATTTATTGTTTAAAACCCTGTATATATATACGGTGTGCATTAATTTCAATTTCATTATGTTCAAGTTATGTTTTTGTTTTTTTTTTTTTTTTTCACAATAATGAAAACGTGAGAACAGCCATGCACGACCTCTGTGCAGAGTTGCCGAGTGCACTTCAATCGAAGTCAGCGATGCCAACCCAAAGACAGGAAAAATCCGTGCGATACACTGAAAATATCCGTGTTTAGCAAAAAGCCTATACTTTTGAGCGCATCATACCTGACAAAACGAAATTTAACTTATTTTTATATATAGGATTGAAAAAAAAAATAATTTAGCAAATTCAAAAATTGATAATTTTCATAGAAAATACATAATTTGATAATATTTATAGAAAATCCAAATAAATTTGAAAATTCAAAATTTTAAAATTTTAAAAGAAAACTCAAAAATATATAATTTTCATAAAAAATTCAAAATTTGATAATTTTCATATAAAATTTAAAATTTGATCATATTTTCAAAAAAAATTTTAAATTAGATTATTTTCAAAGAATATTCATAATTTCATAGAAAATCCAAAATTTGATAGAAAATTCAAAATTTGATAGAAAATTCAAAATTTGATAGAAAATTTGAAATTTCAGAAAAAATTCAAAATTTCAGAGAAAATTTAAAATTACATAAAATTCAAAATTTCTGAGAAAACTTAAAAAATTCACAATTTCATAAAAAATTCAAAATTCCATAAAAAATTCACAATTTCATAAAAAATTCAAAATTCCATAATAAATTCAAAATTTCAGAGAGAATTCAAAATTTTATAGAAAATTAAAAAATTGATAATCTTTATAAAAAAAAATTTGATCACTTTCATAAATACTTTGGATTTCGTAAAATACCAAACATTTTTTAATATATTTTAAAAATCTTTCGAAGTGAAATATCCGTAGATTTGCGCAATTTGAACGCAAACTTCCGTGTGTCCGCCAGGGGTCAAATTTCCGTAGAACACGGAAATATCCGTGTAGTTGGCATCGCTGATCGAAGTGTTTCATTTCATTTTTGATCCGAACACTACGGCACTCCACTTTTTCAGAAAACACTTCACTTTGCTAAACGCAGATTTTCGGGATATTAACACCTAATTTTGTCGCGTTTTCGGAAATTAGACAGTGAAACTCTTTTTTTACCATCAACATAGTTTTTGGGCTACTTCGACCCAAATTCATCACTCCACAATACTTCAAAACACTGCACTTTTCGCACTTTTGCACTCCACTCAAAAAATTCTGACGGGGAAACTCTGACGACCTTTGTTTGTGTTACGTTCGAAATCTCCGACAAGTTTTTCTTTCAATTATGTCCTCGACACATTCGGTGCGGCAACGACCACCGACACGACGACAACATGGCGGCGGAGAGAATTGATGTCGTCAAACAATATCAATAAACATCAATATTACACATAAAAACGTAAAAATTCAAATTTACAATCATAATTTGAGAGAAAAAAATGAATGAAAAAAGAGCATTTTGACAATTGATGCATGTCGTCGTTTCTCAAATTAGAAATAGATCCAAGTTGACGGCTGCGACGGACGACAATTTTTATCTTATCGTCGAGTTGCATTCAAAATAATCATCTCCATAAGAACTAATATTGAAATATTTTGACATTTGACGCATTGTCGCTGTCCCATCGAATGTGTTTCCTACATAACGTTAAAACAGAAAAAGAATACATATACCGTACACTCGGGACAACGTCAACTAATTAAAACCGTTATCCTTGAATGAGGTATGGGTTCACCAGATATCCTATATCAATCAAACCATTTGGCGATCTTTTAAATTTTTGACATTTAAATTTGTATCCTTAAACATGATAAGACAAAAAATGTCAACGCCATATCTAACATATTTTCCAGATATCCTATATTTAACTTTTTCCAGTAGGCGATTTTGCAAATTTTTACACACAAATAGCCTATTAATAAGAAAGTAATAACTCCAGTTTTGAACTCAGTATCTCTCAACTTTTCTTCACAAAACTGATTTCCACAGACAGACATACACACACAGACACCGATAGACAGACCTAGCTAAATCGTCGCAAGAGGTGATGCCGATCATAGTATCGACCTATATACATGCATATATACCTACGACCTCTCTTTTAATGCTTTACAAACGGAAGGAAAAAATCAATGTACCCTTACCCACTTTGCTTTAGTTGCTTTCGTTTTTGTCACTACTTAACATACATATATAAAACTATATATGGATATAAAAGTATTTACCGCAACAGTGTGGGATATATTAAAGAAGATATTCCTAATGTCCAGTGAAGGTTAACAAAAAGTTATTTCGCGTAACCTTAACCTTACTATGTAACGTTAAATCGAAACAAACTTTTCTCTTGATGATATTGATTTATTGGTTTATTTGTTACATACAGAAAATGTGTTGAAATAATCTTCAACAATTAAGGATTTAACGCAATTCCCATGCACCTTTAGTAAAGCTATGATCTATGAATCACAGGAATTGTCTTATATACCAAAATAAGGTACAATAATCAATAAACTGTAAATAAATATAAAAGAGTCACACAATAACTTATGATAATATATATTGATGATCCATAATATATAATAGTATATAATATCAAAGTTTTAAAAACATTGCATAAGTTATTCAATTGAAATAACTTGTAGGTTTTCAGATGCAGACAAAGTTTGTTTTCTTGTTTCTACGTTCATGTTTTTTTCCGCATGCTCAGTGTATTTTGTGTTGTAATACAAAGAGAATTAGTTTAATAGAAACAGAAAATTTCAATTGAATTAGTCGGAAACGAGCATTTTTCGCGAGTGCCACCGTGATTCTGTGTTGGCTTTTGCCTCTACCGTACCTGTTCTATTAAAAAAGTAAATCGCACAGTGAACATTTGTATTTTTGATTTTCTATAGTTATATTAACCACGTTCAGTCAATATATATATATATATATGTATATCTATATATATATATATGTTCGAATACATTATATTTTTAAAATTTAAGGTTGTCTTAGTTTCGAAATTTCTCACGACTTAACAAGGAAAACCTATTTTACACACGTAATAGGTAATCGACGTCAAATCGACGTATTCAAGTACTGCAGTTTTATTCAAACTTTTATAATAAAAATAAGTAATATGTCGTACACAAAATTCAGAATTAATTTAAATGAACATTTGTATAAAAGTATAATTTATCAAAATTTGTAAATTAAAACATAGTTTAATTTTTTTCGATTTGATAAATTAATTTTGTTGACTGGAAATTTTGTTATGTAGCAAATTTTCCACCCATTTGCTATTATGCTTAACAGAGACAGCCATACACTGATAGAAATGAAACCTAAATATGGGAATTTAATTTTGAAATTTTTAATATAAAAAGTATTTTTTTCATTTAATTTAATTGGTATATTAAATTGTTTTTCGGAAAAGAAAGCGAATTAATTTTGGATTCGATTTTGGAATAATTTTTGCCTTTAATTTAATTTCTGCTTTTAATAAGTTTGATTTATTTTTAAATGCTTAAAGTTTAAAAAATATTTGTGATTTCTAACAATTTGGAAATCATTTTATTTTTGAAGAAATTACTTTTCACAAATGTTTTCCCCGCAAATCATCGTTCGAAGCTTGTTCTAAGTAATATATTATATATTTATTTATTAATATATATTTATTTTATCGCACTTCCTGCAGTTGTTTTGTTGTTGTTGTTGCTCCATTATCCTTTATGTATTATTTGTTTTATTTAAACATTTTTAATTAATAATAAATAAATAAATACTTACGAAACTTGTTTGTTTGTTTGTTGATGAATAAATATTAAACAAATTCAAAATACGCAAATAATAATACAGATTGATTTTATTTGATTATAAAATCACAAATAATATTTATTCAAAAATATAATTAAAAAATTTTGATTTGAAATTTCAAATCGCGTCCAATCAGATGCTCGTATTCGAATAACAGGGTCGGTCAAATTCGCCATTTCCGCCATTTCCAGGGTTGCTACACGAAGTCGGGACCCGAA
>JAFDUT010000501.1:0-20118 GCA_017309665.1 Coelopa frigida
ATAATCTAACATTATTTTAACCATTATAGGGGACTCTGGCTATCCTCTCGAGCCTTATCGGAATCCACAACATGATGAAGGAATGTTCAACGATGTCCATTCGAAGGCGAGGTGCATCATACGATGGGCATTTGTTTTGTCACTATACATCATCTATCACTTTTAATATTCTGGTATTTGACCAGCAAATAACGAAATTTTGAAGAACTTTTCTTTCCGAATTCATATTGTATGTATTTCTCGAAAAAAATGGAAACAATGAAAATTGACCTGTCAAACGAAATTGACTTCATTCAGTGTGAACGGCCGCGATTTCGTTTGCCGAAAATGCCCACCAGTGCTCCAATTGGCGGCACTTTCTTTCTACTCCTAGCAACTGGTGGGTTTCAACATTCACTTGATGTTTACCTAATCGGAATGTGTAAAAGCAGCATTTCCAAAATTACTTCCAGGGTTCGTTGCAAATTTATATTTGCAGAGGAAAACACCAGTGTTGGAGTTTAGTTTCTTTTGTTTATTATTTTATTTCACTTATTACTAACTGCGGACCGCCATCGGAAACACTGCCGTCGTTGCTACAGTTGTACGTGCACCGTCGATGCACACACTATACGGCCCTCAATTGTAGTTGTTGTTGGTCCGAGCTGTGGTGGAGTTGTTCTTGTTGCTGGGCGTGGGTGTACCGGCACTGCACTCGCTCGCCACTCGGGGTTCCGTCGTTGTTGTTGCACCGGCGCTACACTCGCGGGGCGGCGTTCTCCGTTGCGGTCGACGTCGCTGGGCGCGAGTCCGCCGTCTCTGTTGTTGTCGTAGCCACGCGCGCACTTGTCCCACGTTGGGCTCTGCCGCGGCAGAGACTTAACCCACTCCCAAAAATTTGTCTCGCTCACGGATTATTCCGCGTCGAGAGGGGAAGAGAGAAATTAGCAAAACAGCGGGGTGTGTTGCCAGAGAAGGAAATGATTCGATGGCACCGAGATGCTGCGAGAGCGAGTCGAAGATCTAATTCGAACTCGTACCAACCGCTCTGAGCGCGTTTTCCGTCGCTGGCGATGCACGGGGAGCGAGTCCGAGTCGAAGCTAAGTTTCGCACTCGGACCGTCCGCTCTGAACGTATGACCCGTCGCCGGCGATTGTTCGCTATTTCGTCTGAGTGTGTGACTCGAGAGATTTTCGCACTCAGCGACCGTCAGCACAAGCAAAGCCCGAATCTGGTGAGAGATTACGGCTGGTGGCTATTTTTCGGCCTCGGCGACGTCTGCGTTGAATGCTGGGACCGTCACAAGCGAGGGGAAAGAGAGAGCGAGTCGGCAGAAATGCAGTGCGAACTCTGTGACGTTGACTTTGCCGCCCCGCTTTGTTTGCCACCGAAGGGCGATGACGTCACTGGTGGCAGATGCCACCACGTGTCGTCGGTGGCGATGCAAATGGTGAACGACGTTCACCGAAAACTGACGACGACGAGCGTGGATTTCGCGGTGGCGTCACCGTCGAATAATGGCCGCTGTGAGCGTCTCGCTGCTGCTTTTCTTCGCCACGGACGGACAACCAGAAAACCGAACGGTGGTAGATTGCTACCAGCGAGAATATTTTGGGCGGAATAGTGCCGCCCTCGACGCAGGAAGAAAGTGGTCGCGAACATGTATGTAAAAATATATTACCTTGCGCTGGTGGTCCGTTCACCGCGGCGGTCGTCAGAGAAAGAGACCGAGGTTGGTCGCGCGTGGCTTCAGCTGCCCCTCGGCTCTTCTTCCTCTTCTTACTTTCGATCTTCGGCTTATTTTCGAAGATCGAAAGTTCATCGACTGTACCCAGGGGGTGCACTCGGTCGGTGCCCTGCGGCTAAATGATAAGTCTACTTAATTTCTAACAATTCATTTAATATAATATAAACTTAACGCTATAATAATTCAACAATTTTAATAAAGTAACAAAAATAATATAAAAAAGGAAGAATATTGGTAAAAGGAAAAGTGACGGGAGTGGGGAGGGGGACGGAGCGGAGAATGTGCCCACAATGGCGTCACAATTTTACGATATGCAAAAAAAAAATGGCTAGTTTTGTGAAAAGGGGTAATGCAGAAATTCACGTGCATTTTGTTTTTGTAAATTTGCCACATTACCACGATACCACATTACCATTCCTAGACCTAGAGTAAAATGACTTCTATACCATTTTCTAAGTTTTGCCAACATTAAAGGAAAAAGGAGCAAATAATGGAATATAATAACATTTTTAGTTATTTATATCTTTAATTTATTCATATTTTGTAGTTTTTTGTGATAAAAGGTCAGAGTGTACTATTTCTCGGCAATGAAATTAATCAGGTATTCACACATGATGACAGTAATCGGGTAATAATTACCACATTACCACAGTCTGTGTGAATACCCCTAATGTGTGTTCGCCATTACATAATTTATGTAAAAACCAGAGATGAATTATAATATGTAAACTTGACCTGTCAAACGAAATTGACTTCATTCAGTGTGAACGGCCGCGATTTCGTTTACCGAAAATGCCCACCAGTTCTCCAATTGACATTCTTTCACTCCTAGCAACTGGTGGGTTTCAACATTCACTTGGATGTTATTACCTAATCGGAATGTGTAAAAGCAGCATTTCCAAAGTAATAAAAGAAATGGAGGAAAAATTATTCCTCAAGTATATAAAGTTTGAGCCACGAAACCCATCAAAATGCAAATATAAAATTTCAGGACGTAGTATGCTATTATTATTATTTACTTTGGACATACATATTCTACAAATCCAAAGTTGATGGTACGCATATTTGTTTACAAAAACCAGCCGAAAATGAATACATGTACTTCAATCGAAAAGGATTTCATAGCATCAATGCAATGATAGTAAGAATACATTCTTTTCAATCAACCTACGAGAATTAATTAGTAATTTTTTAGACTGCAATAAATTGCAAATATGGAGGAGCAGCATACGATTCCTTTATTTGGAAACATTCTGACCAAAGAATGTATTTGGAGGAGCGATTCCAACAGAATAGGCATGAAAATGCCTGGCTTTTAGGTAAAATTTTCCAATTAAACAAATATTAATATAATCTAACATTGTTTTAACCATTATAGGGGACTCTGGCTATCCTCTCGAGCCTTATCGGAATCCACAACATGATGAAGGAATGTTCAACGATGTCCATTCGAAGGCGAGGTGCATCATACGATGGGCATTTGTTTTGTCACTATACATCATCTATCACTTTAATATTCTGGTATTTGACCAGCAAATAACGAAATTTTGAAGAACTTTTCTTTCCGAATTCATATTGTATGTATTTCTCGAAAAAAATGGAAACAATGAAAATTGACCTGTCAAACGAAATTGACTTCATTCAGTGTGAACGGCGATTTCGTTTGCCGAAAATGCCCACCAGTGCTCCAATTGGCGGCACTTTCTTTCACTCCTAGCAACTGGTGGGTTTCAACATTCACTTGGATGTTATTACCTAATCGGAATGTGTAAAAGCAGCATTTCCAAAATTACTTCCAGGGTTCGTTGCAAAATTTATATTTGCAGAGGAAAACACCAGTGTTGGAGTTTAGTTTCTTTTGTTTATTATTTTATTTCACTTATTACTAACCGCGGACCGCCGTCGGAAACACATGCCGTCGTTGCTACAGTTGTACGTGCACCGTCGATGCACCCACTATACGGCCCTCAATTGTTGTTGTTGTTGGTCCGAGCTGTGGTGGAGTTGTTCTTGTTGCTGGGCGTGGGTGTACCGGCACTGCACTCGCTCGCCACTCGGGGTTCCGTCGTTGTTGTTGCACCGGCGCTACACTCGCGGGGCGGCGCTCTCCGTTGCGGTCGACGTCGCTGGGCGCGAGTCCGCCGTCTCTGTTGTTGTCGTAGCCACGCGCGCACTTGTCCCACGTTGGGCTCTGCCGCGGCAGAGACTTAACCCACTCCCAAAAATTTGTCTCGCTCACGGATTATTCCGCGTCGAGAGGGGAAGAGAGAAATTTGCAAAACAGCGGGGGGGTGTTGCCAGAGAAGGAAATGATTCGATGGCACCGAGATGCTGCGAGAGCGAGTCGAAGATCTAATTCGAACTCGTACCAACCGCTCTGAGCGCGTTTTCCGTCGCTGGTGATGCACGGGGAGCGAGTCCGAGTCGAAGCTAAGTTTCGCACTCGGACCGTCCGTCGCCGGCGATGTTCGCTATTTCGTCTGAGTGTGTGACTCGAAGAGATTTTCGCACTCAGCGACGTCGGCACAAGCAAAGCCCGAATCTGGTGAGAGATTACGGCTGGTGGCTATTTTTCGGCCTCGGCGACGTCTGCGTTGAATGCTGGGACCGTCACAAGCGAGGGGAAAGAGAGAGCGAGTCGGCAGAAATGCAGTGCGAACTCTGTGACGTTGACTTTGCCGCCCGCTTTGTTTGCCACCGAAGGGCGATGACGTCACTGGTGGCAGATGCACCACGTGTCGTCGGTGGCGATGCAAATGGTGAACGACGTTCACCGAAAACTGACGACGACGAGCGTGGATTTCGCGGTGGCGTCACCGTCGAATAATGGCCGCTGTGGAGCGGCCGGACAACCAGAAAACCGAACGGTGGTAGATTGCTACCAGCGAGAATATTTTGGGCGGAATAGTGCCGCCCTCGACGCAGGAAGAAAAGTGGTCGCGAACAATGTATGTAAAAATATATTACCTTGCGCTGGTGGTCCGTTCACGGCGGCGGTCGTCAGAGAAAGAGACCGAGGTTGGTCGCGCGTGGCTTCAGCTGCCCCTCGGCTCTTCTTCCTCTTCTTACTTTCGATCTTCGGCTTATTTTCGAAGATCGAAAGTTCATCGACTGCACCCAGGGGTGCACCCGGTCGGTGCCCTGCGGCTAAATGATAAGTCTACCAATTCATTTAATATAATATAAACTTAACGCTATAATAATTCAACAATTTTAATAAAAGTAACAAAAATAATATAAAAAAGGAAGAATATTGGTAAAAGGAAAAGTGACGGGAGTGGGGAGGGGGACGGAGCGGAGAATGTGCCCACAATGGCGTCACAATTTTACGATATGAAAAAAAAGTGGCTAGTTTTGTGAAAAGGGGTAATGCAGAAATTCACGTGCATTTTGTTTTTGTAAATTTGCCACATTACCACGATACCACATTACCATTCCTAGACCTAGAGTAAAATGAGTTCTATACCATTTTCTAAGTTTTGCCAACATTAAAGGAAAAAGGAGCAAATAATGGAATATAATAACATTTTTAGTTATTTATATCTTTAATTTAATTCATATTTTGTAGTTTTTTGTGATAAAAAGGTCATAGTGTACTATTTCTCGGCAATGAAATTAATCAGGTATTCACACATGATGACAGTAATCGGGTAATAATTACCACATTACCACAGTCGGTGTGAATACCCCTAATGTGTGTTCGCCATTACATAATTTATGTAAAAACCAGAGATGAATTATACTATGTAAACAATGAAAATTGACCTGTCAAACGAAATTGACTTCATTCAGTGTGAACGGCCGCGATTTCGTTTGCCGAAAATGCCCACCAGTGCTCCAATTGGCGGCACTTTCTTTCACTCCTAGCAACTGGTGGGTTTCAACATTCACTTGGATGTTATTACCTAATCGGAATGTGTAAAAGCAGCATTTCCAAAGTAATAAAAGAAATGGAGGAAAAATTATTCCCCAAGTATATAAAGTTTGAGCCACGAAACCCATCAAAATGCAAATATAAAATTTCAGGACGTAGTATGCTATTATTATTATTTACTTTGGACATAAATATTCTACAAATCCAAAGTTGATGGTACGCATATTGGTTTACAAAAACCAGCCGAAAATGAATACATGTACTTCAATCGAAAAGGATTTCATAGCATCAATGCAATGATAGTAAGAATACATTCTTTTCAATCAACCTACGAGAATTAATAAGTAATTTTTTAGATATGCGACCATGAGCAATATATTACTGCAATAAATTGCAAATATGGAGGAGCAGCATACGATTCCTTTATTTGGAAACATTCTGACCAAAGAATGTATTTGGAGGAGCGATTCCAACAGAATAGGCATGAAAATGCCTGGCTTTTAGGTACAATTTTCAATTTAAACAAATATTAATATAATCTAACATTATTTTAACCATTATAGGGGACTCTGGCTATCCTCTCGAGCCTTATCGGAATCCACAACATGATGAAGGAATGTTCAACGATGTCCATTCGAAGGCGAGGTGCATCATCGAACGAACAATGGGAATCTCAAAGGTCGTTGGAAAATTTTACGATTAGAAAAAAAAGTGGCTAGTTTTGTGAAAAGGGGTAATGCGGTAATTCACGTGCATTTTGTTTTTGTAAATTTGCCACATTACCACGATACCACATTACCATTCCTAGACCTAGAGTAAAATGAGTTCAATACCATTTTCTAAGTTTTGCCAACATTACAAGGAAAAAGGAGCAAATAATGGAATATAATAACACTTTTAGTTATTTATATCTTTAATTTAATTCATATTTTGTAGTTTTTTGTGATAAAAAGGTCAGAGTGTACTATTTTTCGGCAATGAAATTAATCAGGTATTCGCACTTGATGACAGTAATCGGGTAATAATTACCACATTACCACAGTCGGTATGAATACCCCTAATATGTGTTCGCCATTACATAACTCATGTAAAAACCAGAGATGAAGTCTACTATGTTCACTTGAGGCCGTTCACACGGAAGGAAGTCAATTTCGTTTGACAGGTCAATTTTCATTGTTTCCATTTTTTTCGAGAAATACATACAATATGAATTCGGAAAGAAAAGTTCTTCAAAATTTCGTTATTTGCTGGTCAAATACCAGAATATTAAAGTGATAGATGATGTATAGTGACAAAACAAATGCCCATCGTATGATGCACCTCGCCTTCGAATGGACATCGTTAAACATTCCTTCATCATGTTGTGAAATTGACTTCATTCAGTGTGAACGGCCGCGATTTCGTTTGCCGAAAATGCCCACCAGTGCTCCAATTGGCGACACTTTCTTTCACTCCTAGCAACTGGTGGGTTTCAACATTCACTTGGATGTTATTACCTAATCGAAATGTGTAAAAGCAGGATTTCCAAAATTACTTCCAGGGTTCGTTGCAAAATTTATATTTGCAGAGGAAAACACCAGTGTTGGAGTTTAGTTTCTTTTGTTTATTATTTTATTTCACTTATTACTAACCGCGGACCGCCGTCGGAAACACTGCCGTCGTTGCTACAGTTGTACGTGCACCGTCGATGCACCCACTATACGGCCCTCAATTGTTGTTGTTGTTGGTCCGAGCTGTGGTGGAGTTGTTCTTGTTGCTGGGCGTGGGTGTACCGGCACTGCACTCGCTCGCCACTCGGGGTTCCGTCGTTGTTGTTGCACCGGCGCTACACTCGTGGGGCGGCGCTCTCCGTTGCGGTCGACGTCGCTGGGCGCGAGTCCGCCGTCTCTGTTGTTGTCGTAGCCACGCGCGCACTTGTCCCACGTTGGGCTCTGCCGCGGTAGAGACTTAACCCACTCCCAACAATTTGTCTCGCTCACGGATTATTCCGCGTCGAGAGGGGAAGAGAGAAATTTGCAAAACAGCGGGGGGGTGTTGCCAGAGAAGGAAATGATTCGATGGCACCGAGATGCTGCGAGAGCGAGTCGAAGATCTAATTCGAACTCGTACCAACCGCTCTGAGCGCGTTTTCCGTCGCTGGTGATGCACGGGGAGCGAGTCCGAGTCGAAGCTAAGTTTCGCACTCGGACCGTCCGCTCTGAACGTATGACCCGTCGCCGGCGATGTTCGCTATTTCGTCTGAGTGTGTGACTCGAAGAGATTTTCGCACTCAGCGACGTCGGCACAAGCAAAGCCCGAATCTGGTGAGAGATTACGGCTGGTGGCTATTTTTCGGCCTCGGCGACGTCTGCGTTGAATGCTGGGACCGTCACAAGCGAGGGGAAAGAGAGAGCGAGTCGGCAGAAATGCAGTGCGAACTCTGTGACGTTGACTTTGCCGCCCGCTTTGTTTGCCACCGAAGGGCGATGACGTCACTGGTGGCAGATGCACCACGTGTCGTCGGTGGCGATGCAAATGGTGAACGACGTTCACCGAAAACTGACGACGACGAGCATGGATTTCGCGGTGGCGTCACCGTCGAATAATGGCCGCTGTGGAGCGTCTCGCTGCTGCTTTTCTTCGCCACGGACGGACAACCAGAAAACCGAACGGTGGTAGATTGCTACCAGCGAGAATATTTTGGGCGGAATAGTGCCGCCCTCGACGCAGGAAGAAAAGTGGTCGCGAACAATGTATGTAAAAATATATTACCTTGCGCTGGTGGTCCGTTCACGGCGGCGGTCGTCAGAGAAAGAGACCGAGGTTGGTCGCGCGTGGCTTCAGCTGCCCCTCGGCTCTTCTTCCTCTTCTTACTTTCGATCTTCGGCTTATTTTCGAAGATCGAAAGTTCATCGACTGCACCCAGGGGTGCACCCGGTCGGTGTCCTTCGGCTAAATGATAAGTCTACTTAATTTCTAACAATTCATTTAATATAATATAAACTTAACGCTATAATAATTCAACAATTTTAATAAAAGTAACAAAAATAATATAAAAAAGGAAGAATATTGGTAAAAGGAAAAGTGATGGGAGTGGGGAGGGGGACGGAGCGGAGAATGTGCCCACAATGGCGTCACAATTTTACGATATGAAAAAAAGTGGCTAGTTTTGTGAAAAGGGGTAATGCAGAAATTCACGTGCATTTTGTTTTTGTAAATTTGCCACATTACCACGATACCACATTACCATTCCTAGACCTAGAGTAAAATGAGTTCTATACCATTTTCTAAGTTTTGCCAACATTAAAGAAAAAGGAGCAAATAATGGAATATAATAACATTTTTAGTTATTTATATCTTTAATTTAATTCATATTTTGTAGTTTTTTGTGATAAAAATGTCAGAGTGTACTATTTTTCGGCAATGAAATTAATCAGGTATTCACACTTGATGACAGTAATCGGGTAATAATTACCACATTACCACAGTCGGTATGAATACCCCTAATGTGTGTTCTCCATTACATTATTTATGTAAAAACCAGAGATGAATTATTGGAAAATATGTAAACAATGAAAATTGACCTGTCAAACGAAATTGACTTCATTCAGTGTGAACGGCCGCGATTTCGTTTACCGAAAATGCCCACCAGTTCTCCAATTGACATTCTTTCACTCCTAGCAACTGGTGGGTTTCAACATTCACTTGGATGTTATTACCTAATCGGAATGTGTAAAAGCAGCATTTCCAAAATCACTTCCAAAGTAATAAAAGAAATGGAGGAAAAATTATTCCCCAAGTATATAAAGTTTGAGCCACGAAACCCATCAAAATGCAAATATAAAATTTCAGGACGTAGTATGCTATTATTATTATTTACTTTGGACATAAATATTCTACAAATCCAAAGTTGATGGTACGCAGTTGATGGTACGTTTGTTGATGGTACGTTTACAAAAACCAGCCGAAAATGAATACATGTACTTCAATCGAAAAGGATTTCATAGCATCAATGCAATGATAGTAAGAATACATTCTTTTCAATCAACCTACGAGAATTAATTAGTAATTTTTTAGATATGCGACCATGAGCAATATATTACTGCAATAAATTGCAAATATGGAGGAGCAGCATACGATTCCTTTATTTGGAAACATTCTGACCAAAGAATGTATTTGGAGGAGCGATTCCAACAGAATAGGCATGAAAATGCCTGGCTTTTAGGTACAATTTTCAATTTAAACAAATATTAATATAATCTAACATTATTTTAACCATTATAGGGGACTCTGGCTATCCTCTCGAGCCTTATCGGAATCCACAACATGATGAAGGAATGTTCAACGATGTCCATTCGAAGGCGAGGTGCATCATCGAACGAACAATGGGAATCTCAAAGGTCGTTGGAAAATTTTACGATTAGAAAAAAAAGTGGCTAGTTTTGTGAAAAGGGGTAATGCGGTAATTTACGTGCATTTTGTTTTTGTAAATTTGCCACATTACCATTCCTAGACCTAGAGTAAAATGAGTTCAATACCATTTTCTAAGTTTTGCCAACATTACAAGGAAAAAGGAGCAAATAATGGAATGTAATAACACTTTTAGTTATTTATATCTTTAATTTAATTCATGTTTTGTAGTTTTTTGTGATAAAAAGGTCGGAGTGTACTATTTTTCGGCAATGAAATTAATCAGGTATTCGCACTTGATGACCGTAATCGGGTAATAATTACCACATTACCACAGTCGGTATGAATACCCCTAATATGTGTTCGCCATTACATAACTCATGTAAAAACCAGAGATGAAGTCTACTATGTTCACTTGAGGCCGTTCACACTGAAGGAAGTCAATTTCGTTTGACAGGTCAATTTTCATTGTTTCCATTTTTTTCGAGAAATACATACAATATGAATTCGGAAAGAAAAGTTCTTCAAAATTTCGTTATTTGCTGGTCAAATACCAGAATATTAAAGTGATAGATGATGTATAGTGACAAAACAAATGCCCATCGTATGATGCACCTCGCCTTCGAATGGACATCGTTAAACATTCCTTCATCATGTTGTGAAATTGACTTCATTCAGTGTGAACGGCCGCGATTTCGTTTGCCGAAAATGCCCACCAGTGCTCCAATTGGCGACACTTTCTTTCACTCCTAGCAACTGGTGGGTTTCAACATTCACTTGGATCTTATTACCTAATCGGAATGTGTAAAAGCAGCATTTCCAAAATTACTTCCAGGGTTCGTTGCAAAATTTATATTTGCAGAGGAAAACACCAGTGTTGGAGTTTAGTTTCTTTTGTTTATTATTTTATTTCACTTATTACTAACCGCGGACCGCCGTCGGAAACACTGCCGTCGTTGCTACAGTTGTACGTGCACCGTCGATGCACCCACTATACGGCCCTCAATTGTTGTTGTTGTTGGTCCGAGCTGTGGTGGAGTTGTTCTTGTTGCTGGGCGTGGGTGTACCGGCACTGCACTCGCTCGCCACTCGGGGTTCCGTCGTTGTTGTTGCACCGGCGCTACACTCGTGGGGCGGCGCTCTCCGTTGCGGTCGACGTCGCTGGGCGCGAGTCCGCCGTCTCTGTTGTTGTCGTAGCCACGCGCGCACTTGTCCCACGTTGGGCTCTGCCGCGGTAGAGACTTAACCCACTCCCAACAATTTGTCTCGCTCACGGATTATTCCGCGTCGAGAGGGGAAGAGAGAAATTTGCAAAACAGCGGGGGGGTGTTGCCAGAGAAGGAAATGATTCGATGGCACCGAGATGCTGCGAGAGCGAGTCGAAGATCTAATTCGAACTCGTACCAACCGCTCTGAGCGCGTTTTCCGTCGCTGGTGATGCACGGGGAGCGAGTCCGAGTCGAAGCTAAGTTTCGCACTCGGACCGTCCGCTCTGAACGTATGACCCGTCGCCGGCGATGTTCGCTATTTCGTCTGAGTGTGTGACTCGAAGAGATTTTCGCACTCAGCGACGTCGGCACAAGCAAAGCCCGAATCTGGTGAGAGATTACGGCTGGTGGCTATTTTTCGGCCTCGGCGACGTCTGCGTTGAATGCTGGGACCGTCACAAGCGAGGGGAAAGAGAGAGCGAGTCGGCAGAAATGCAGTGCGAACTCTGTGACGTTGACTTTGCCGCCCGCTTTGTTTGCCACCGAAGGGCGATGACGTCACTGGTGGCAGATGCACCACGTGTCGTCGGTGGCGATGCAAATGGTGAACGACGTTCACCGAAAACTGACGACGACGAGCGTGGATTTCGCGGTGGCGTCACCGTCGAATAATGGCCGCTGTGGAGCGTCTCGCTGCTGCTTTTCTTCGCCACGGACGGACAACCAGAAAACCGAACGGTGGTAGATTGCTACCAGCGAGAATATTTTGGGCGGAATAGTGCCGCCCTCGACGCAGGAAGAAAAGTGGTCGCGAACAATGTATGTAAAAATATATTACCTTGCGCTGGTGGTCCGTTCACGGCGGCGGTCGTCAGAGAAAGAGACCGAGGTTGGTCGCGCGTGGCTTCAGCTGCCCCTCGGCTCTTCTTCCTCTTCTTACTTTCGATCTTCGGCTTATTTTCGAAGATCGAAAGTTCATCGACTGCACCCAGGGGTGCACCCGGTCGGTGTCCTTCGGCTAAATGATAAGTCTACTTAATTTCTAACAATTCATTTAATATAATATAAACTTAACGCTATAATAATTCAACAATTTTAATAAAAGTAACAAAAATAATATAAAAAAGGAAGAATATTGGTAAAAGGAAAAGTGATGGGAGTGGGGAGGGGGACGGAGCGGAGAATGTGCCCACAATGGCGTCACAATTTTACGATATGAAAAAAAGTGGCTAGTTTTGTGAAAAGGGGTAATGCAGAAATTCACGTGCATTTTGTTTTTGTAAATTTGCCACATTACCACGATACCACATTACCATTCCTAGACCTAGAGTAAAATGAGTTCAATACCATTTTCTAAGTTTTGCCAACATTACAAGGAAAAAGGAGCAAATAATGGAATATAATAACACTTTTAGATATTTATATCTTTAATTTAATTCATATTTTGTAGTTTTTTGTGATAAAAAGGTCAGAGTGTACTATTTTTCGGCAATGAAATTAATCAGGTATTCGCACTTGATGACCGTAATCGGGTAATAATTACCACATTACCACAGTCGGTATGAATACCCCTAATATGTGTTCGCCATTACATAACTCATGTAAAAACCAGAGATGAAGTCTACTATGTTCACTTGAGGCCGTTCACACTGAAGGAAGTCAATTTCGTTTGACAGGTCAATTTTCATTGTTTCCATTTTTTTCGAGAAATACATACAATATGAATTCGGAAAGAAAAGTTCTTCAAAATTTCGTTATTTGCTGGTCAAATACCAGAATATTAAAGTGATAGATGATGTATAGTGACAAAACAAATGCCCATCGTATGATGCACCTCGCCTTCGAATGGACATCGTTAAACATTCCTTCATCATGTTGTGAAATTGACTTCATTCAGTGTGAACGGCCGCGATTTCGTTTGCCGAAAATGCCCACCAGTGCTCCAATTGGCGGCACTTTCTTTCACTCCTAGCAACTGGTGGGTTTCAACATTCACTTGGATGTTATTACCTAATCGAAATGTGTAAAAGCAGCATTTCCAAAATTACTTCCAGGGTTCGTTGCAAAATTTATATTTGCAGAGGAAAACACCAGTGTTGGAGTTTAGTTTCTTTTGTTTATTATTTTATTTCACTTATTACTAACCGCGGACCGCCGTCGGAAACACTGCCGTCGTTGCTACAGTTGTACGTGCACCGTCGATGCACCCACTATACGGCCCTCAATTGTTGTTGTTGTTGGTCCGAGCTGTGGTGGAGTTGTTCTTGTTGCTGGGCGTGGGTGTACCGGCACTGCACTCGCTCGCCACTCGGGGTTCCGTCGTTGTTGTTGCACCGGCGCTACACTCGTGGGGCGGCGCTCTCCGTTGCGGTCGACGTCGCTGGGCGCGAGTCCGCCGTCTCTGTTGTTGTCGTAGCCACGCGCGCACTTGTCCCACGTTGGGCTCTGCCGCGGTAGAGACTTAACCCACTCCCAACAATTTGTCTCGCTCACGGATTATTCCGCGTCGAGAGGGGAAGAGAGAAATTTGCAAAACAGCGGGGGGGTGTTGCCAGAGAAGGAAATGATTCGATGGCACCGAGATGCTGCGAGAGCGAGTCGAAGATCTAATTCGAACTCGTACCAACCGCTCTGAGCGCGTTTTTCGTCGCTGGTGATGCACGGGGAGCGAGTCCGAGTCGAAGCTAAGTTTCGCACTCGGACCGTCCGCTCTGAACGTATGACCCGTCGCCGGCGATGTTCGCTATTTCGTCTGAGTGTGTGACTCGAAGAGATTTTCGCACTCAGCGACGTCGGCACAAGCAAAGCCCGAATCTGGTGAGAGATTACGGCTGGTGGCTATTTTTCGGCCTCGGCGACGTCTGCGTTGAATGCTGGGACCGTCACAAGCGAGGGGAAAGAGAGAGCGAGTCGGCAGAAATGCAGTGCGAACTCTGTGACGTTGACTTTGCCGCCCGCTTTGTTTGCCACCGAAGGGCGATGACGTCACTGGTGGCAGATGCACCACGTGTCGTCGGTGGCGATGCAAATGGTGAACGACGTTCACCGAAAACTGACGACGACGAGCGTGGATTTCGCGGTGGCGTCACCGTCGAATAATGGCCGCTGTGGAGCGTCTCGCTGCTGCTTTTCTTCGCCACGGACGGACAACCAGAAAACCGAACGGTGGTAGATTGCTACCAGCGAGAATATTTTGGGCGGAATAGTGCCGCCCTCGACGCAGGAAGAAAAGTGGTCGCGAACAATGTATGTAAAAATATATTACCTTGCGCTGGTGGTCCGTTCACGGCGGCGGTCGTCAGAGAAAGAGACCGAGGTTGGTCGCGCGTGGCTTCAGCTGCCCCTCGGCTCTTCTTCCTCTTCTTACTTTCGATCTTCGGCTTATTTTCGAAGATCGAAAGTTCATCGACTGCACCCAGGGGTGCACCCGGTCGGTGCCCTGCGGCTAAATGATAAGTCTACTTAATTTCTAACAATTCATTTAATATAATATAAACTTAACGCTATAATAATTCAACAATTTTAATAAAAGTAACAAAAATAATATAAAAAAGGAAGAATATTGGTAAAAGGAAAAGTGATGGGAGTGGGGAGGGGGACGGAGCGGAGAATGTGCCCACAATGGCGTCACAATTTTACGATATGAAAAAAAGTGGCTAGTTTTGTGAAAAGGGGTAATGCAGAAATTCACGTGCATTTTGTTTTTGTAAATTTGCCACATTACCACGATACCACATTACCATTCCTAGACCTAGAGTAAAATGAGTTCAATACCATTTTCTAAGTTTTGCCAACATTACAAGGAAAAAGGAGCAAATAATGGAATATAATAACATTTTTAGTTATTTATATCTTTAATTTAATTCATATTTTGTAGTTTTTTGTGATAAAAAGGTCAGAGTGTACTATTTTTCGGCAATGAAATTAATCAGGTATTCGCACTTGATGACCGTAATCGGGTAATAATTACCACATTACCACAGTCGGTATGAATACCCCTAATATGTGTTCGCCATTACATAACTCATGTAAAAACCAGAGATGAAGTCTACTATGTTCACTTGAGGCCGTTCACACTGAAGGAAGTCAATTTCGTTTGACAGGTCAATTTTCATTGTTTCCATTTTTTTCGAGAAATACATACAATATGAATTCGGAAAGAAAAGTTCTTCAAAATTTCGTTATTTGCTGGTCAAATACCAGAATATTAAAGTGATAGATGATGTATAGTGACAAAACAAATGCCCATCGTATGATGCACCTCGCCTTCGAATGGACATCGTTAAACATTCCTTCATCATGTTGTGAAATTGACTTCATTCAGTGTGAACGGCCGCGATTTCGTTTGCCGAAAATGCCCACCAGTGCTCCAATTGGCGACACTTTCTTTCACTCCTAGCAACTGGTGGGTTTCAACATTCACTTGGATCTTATTACCTAATCGGAATGTGTAAAAGCAGCATTTCCAAAATTACTTCCAGGGTTCGTTGCAAAATTTATATTTGCAGAGGAAAACACCAGTGTTGGAGTTTAGTTTCTTTTGTTTATTATTTTATTTCACTTATTACTAACCGCGGACCGCCGTCGGAAACACTGCCGTCGTTGCTACAGTTGTACGTGCACCGTCGATGCACCCACTATACGGCCCTCAATTGTTGTTGTTGTTGGTCCGAGCTGTGGTGGAGTTGTTCTTGTTGCTGGGCGTGGGTGTACCGGCACTGCACTCGCTCGCCACTCGGGGTTCCGTCGTTGTTGTTGCACCGGCGCTACACTCGTGGGGCGGCGCTCTCCGTTGCGGTCGACGTCGCTGGGCGCGAGTCCGCCGTCTCTGTTGTTGTCGTAGCCACGCGCGCACTTGTCCCACGTTGGGCTCTGCCGCGGTAGAGACTTAACCCACTCCCAACAATTTGTCTCGCTCACGGATTATTCCGCGTCGAGAGGGGAAGAGAGAAATTTGCAAAACAGCGGGGGGGTGTTGCCAGAGAAGGAAATGATTCGATGGCACCGAGATGCTGCGAGAGCGAGTCGAAGATCTAATTCGAACTCGTACCAACCGCTCTGAGCGCGTTTTCCGTCGCTGGTGATGCACGGGGAGCGAGTCCGAGTCGAAGCTAAGTTTCGCACTCGGACCGTCCGCTCTGAACGTATGACCCGTCGCCGGCGATGTTCGCTATTTCGTCTGAGTGTGTGACTCGAAGAGATTTTCGCTGGTGGCTATTTTTCGGCCTCGGCGACGTCTGCGTTGAATGCTGGGACCGTCACAAGCGAGGGGAAAGAGAGAGCGAGTCGGCAGAAATGCAGTGCGAACTCTGTGACGTTGACTTTGCCGCCCGCTTTGTTTGCCACCGAAGGGCGATGACGTCACTGGTGGCAGATGCACCACGTGTCGTCGGTGGCGATGCAAATGGTGAACGACGTTCACCGAAAACTGACGACGACGAGCGTGGATTTCGCGGTGGCGTCACCGTCGAATAATGGCCGCTGTGGAGCGTCTCGCTGCTGCTTTTCTTCGCCACGGACGGACAACCAGAAAACCGAACGGTGGTAGATTGCTACCAGCGAGAATATTTTGGGCGGAATAGTGCCGCCCTCGACGCAGGAAGAAAAGTGGTCGCGAACAATGTATGTAAAAATATATTACCTTGCGCTGGTGGTCCGTTCACGGCGGCGGTCGTCAGAGAAAGAGACCGAGGTTGGTCGCGCGTGGCTTCAGCTGCCCCTCGGCTCTTCTTCCTCTTCTTACTTTCGATCTTCGGCTTATTTTCGAAGATCGAAAGTTCATCGACTGCACCCAGGGGTGCACCCGGTCGGTGTCCTTCGGCTAAATGATAAGTCTACTTAATTTCTAACAATTCATTTAATATAATATAAACTTAACGCTATAATAATTCAACAATTTTAATAAAAGTAACAAAAATAATATAAAAAAGGAAGAATATTGGTAAAGGAAAAGTGATGGGAGTGGGGAGGGGGACGGAGCGGAGAATGTGCCCACAATGGCGTCACAATTTTACGATATGAAAAAAAGTGGCTAGTTTTGTGAAAAGGGGTAATGCAGAAATTCACGTGCATTTTGTTTTTGTAAATTTGCCACATTACCACGATACCACATTACCATTCCTAGACCTAGAGTAAAATGAGTTCTATACCATTTTCTAAGTTTTGCCAACATTAAAGGAAAAAGGAGCAAATAATGGAATATAATAACATTTTTAGTTATTTATATCTTTAATTTAATTCATATTTTGTAGTTTTTTGTGATAAAAAGGTCAGAGTGTACTATTTTTCGGCAATGAAATTAATCAGGTATTCACACTAACAGTAATCGGGTAATAATTACCATATTACCACAGTCGGTATGAATACCCCTAATGTGTGTTCTCCATTACATTATTTATGTAAAAACCAGAGATGAATTATGGAAAATATGTAAACAATGAAAATTGACCTGTCAAACGAAATTGACTTCATTCAGTGTGAACGGCCGCGATTTCGTTTACCGAAAATGCCCACCAGTTCTCCAATTGACTTTCTTTCACTCCTAGCAACTGGTGGGTTTCAACATTCACTTGGATGTTATTACCTAATCGGAATGTGTAAAAGCAGCATTTCCAAAATCACTTCCAAAGTAAGAAATGGAGGAAAAATTATTCCCCAAGTATATAAAGTTTGAGCCACGAAACCCATCAAAATGCAAATATAAAATTTCAGGACGTAGTATGCTATTATTATTATTTACTTTGGACATAAATATTCTACAAATCCAAAGTTGATGGTACGCATATTGGTTTACAAAAACCAGCCGAAAATGAATACATGTACTTCAATCGAAAGGATTTCATAGCATCAATGCAATGATAGTAAGAATACATTCTTTTCAATCAACCTACGAGAATTAATTAGTAATTTTTTAGATATGCGACCATGAGCAATATATTACTGCAATAAATTGCAAATATGGAGGAGCAGCATACGAATTCCTTTATTTGGAAACATTCTGACCAAAGAATGTATTTGGAGGAGCGATTCCAACAGAATAGGCATGAAAATGCCTGGCTTTTAGGTACAATTTTCAATTTAAACAAATATTAATATAATCTAACATTATTTTAACCATTATAGGGGACTCTGGCTATCCTCTCGAGCCTTATCGGAATCCACAACATGATGAAGGAATGTTCAACGATGTCCATTCGAAGGCGAGGTGCATCATCGAACGAACAATGGGAATCTCAAAGGTCGTTGGAAAATTTTACGATTAGAAAAAAAAGTGGCTAGTTTTGTGAAAAGGGGTAATGCGGTAATTCACGTGCATTTTGTTTTTGTAAATTTGCCACATTACCACGATACCACATTACCATTCCTAGACCTAGAGTAAAATGAGTTCAATACCATTTTCTAAGTTTTGCCAACATTACAAGGAAAAGGAGCAAATAATGGAATATAATAACACTTTTAGTTATTTATATCTTTAATTTAATTCATATTTTGTAGTTTTTTGTGATAAAAAGGTCAGAGTGTACTATTTTTCGGCAATGAAATTAATCAGGTATTCGCACTTGATGACAGTAATCGGGTAATAATTACCACATTACCACAGTCGGTGTGAATACCCCTAATATGTGTTCGCCATTACATAACTCATGTAAAAACCAGAGATGAATTCTACTATGTTCACTTGAGGCCGTTCACATTGAAGGAAGTCAATTTCGTTTGACAGGTCAATTTTCATTGTTTACATATTTTCCAATAACTACATATGAATTCAATACAATATGAATGCGGAAGGAGAAGTTCTTCCAAATTTCGTTATATGCTGGTCAAATACCAGAATATTAAAGTGATAGATGATGTATTAGTGACAAAATAAATACCCATCGTATGCCCATGTTCATGTTTTGATTTATTAACTTTTTGTTTGATTGTGTTTTTTGACATGTCACTTAGAAAAGTGCTATGCACAATGATAAATATAACAAACCAGACATGAGTTGTACTTTGTTCACACAGAACCGAAAATGCGCATTTTCGGCAAACGAAATTGCGGCCGTTTTCACTGAATGAAGTCAATTTCGTTTGACAGGTAATTTTATTGTTTACATATTTTCCAATAAATACATATGAATTGGTATGAATGCGGGAAAGTAAATCAAAATAAATAAAAACATGGACATGGGCATACGATGGGCATTTAATTTTGTCACTATACATCATCTATCAATTTAATATTCTGGTATTTGACCATCAAATAACGAAATTTGAAGATATTTTCTTTCCGAATTCGTATTGTATGTATTTTTCGAAAAAAATGTAAACAATGAAAATTTACCTGTTAAACGAAATTGACTTTGGCAGCACTTTCTTTTTCCTTGCAACTGGTGGGTTTCAACATTCACTAGGATGTTATTACCTAATCGGAATGTGTAAAAGCAGCATTTCCAAAGTAATAAAAGAAATGGAGGAAAAATTATTCCCCAAGTATATAAAGTTTGAGCCACGAAACCTTTATGGACAAATATAAAATTCCAGGAGGTAGTATGTTATTATTATTATTTACTTAAATTTTCTTAATTTACATAATATTCTACAAATCCAAAGTTGATGGTACGCATATTGGTTTACAAAACCAGCCGAAAATGAATACATGTACTTCAATCGAAAAGGATTTCATAGCATCAATGCAATGATAGTAAGAATACATTCTTTTCAATCAACCTACGAGAATTATTAAGTAATTTTTTAGATATGCGACCATGAGCAATATATTACTGCAATAAATTGCAAATATGGGGGAGCCGCACACGATTCCTTTGTTTGGAAACATTCTGACCAAAGAATGTATTTGGAGGAGCGATTCCAACAGAATAGTCATGAAAATGCCTGGCTTTTAGGTACAATTTTCAATTTAAACAATATTAAT
>JAFDUT010000502.1:0-20075 GCA_017309665.1 Coelopa frigida
GGCTCGCGACCACCACGAACCACAATGATCTGCATCAAATTCCAACGCGGGGCATCCAATTGTCCATGTCGCGAGATCGGTCGTAAATTTCGGCTTGAGCAGAAGACAATTTACAAGGAAAAAAGGGAAAATTCCTTCATGGTGATCCCCGCGACTCCTTCCAGGAAAACCACGTAAAAATTGAGATCGCGCACGATCCCAGGATCATATGAAGATTTTTCTCTAAAACCCTTCGACCTTCGAAGGTACCGCTCTTTAATTATACGGCCCTTGACTTGACTCTTCATGGAAAATCGAACGAACCAACGATCGAATGGATCTATTTAACGTCGCTGATCGTGGCGATCGTTGTGATAACGATCTTGTTCGGACTCTTGTTCTAAATTTTCCATATAATTCCAATACAAAGTAGAGATCAAAACTAATTCCACGAGATCCTCCTCAGATGATACCACACAAAAGGTCAGTAAGTCGTTATTGTTGTTGCTTTTGTTCCTTGATCTTCAAGGACTCCAGGATTCTTTCAGGACCCATGATTCTCTCTCAAAACCCATGACTCCCTCGTTAAGTCAGCGATCACCGTGATTATCGATCGATCGTCGGTATTAAAAAGAGTCGGAGTGAGGTCAGTCTATAATTTATATGTATAGCAATAATTTCATATTTCGCCGCGATCCTTCGTCCACTCGAAGTCACCTGTCGCTCGACATTCGATTTCCTCCTCCTTTTGTCTGTCTTTATGTGGATATTTGGCTGGCTGCCTGCTTGGCTCATGATCATTGATCTTGTGGTCCCATCTGTTCTTGATCCTTGATCGCTTACCTGCTGTCGGTCGTCTGACGATCGGTCGTCTGTTGGACGCCGCGCAGACGCCCCTTCATAAATCGCCGACACGTACGCCTAAAATCCACTTCAGTCGATCAGTCTGTCCAGCCTTCCTTCCTTCATCTCCTTCTTCTTTTCTGCGCCCTCACCTTCGTTTTCGTCCTCCTCCGACTTCGTTAATGCTTTTTTGATTTCCTTTCCAGGTTACATTTTTTTGTTACTGTTGTTGTGGCTAATCTTGTTGTTGTTCTTGTTTTTGTTCTTCTTGTTCACTTTGTTGCCCCCTCGTCCAGTTTTGGATAAGCATCTTGTTTCACCAGCAGCACAGCAGCCACTCCAAGAGTCATCTGCTGACCATCGGAGTCCATGGGATTAGGGATTGTTTTTTTTTTTTTCTTCCTATATTTTGGGTTCTCTCTCCCTCTCACCTTTTTTTGGGGACCAAAATTAAAGCCAGCTGCTGTTGCTCTTTTGTAGCATTTTGTTGAATATCTTCACCACCAGCAGCAACAACAACAACAACTATAGCAACAACAAAAAAATCGATGACAGGTTGTGCAACATCCAATGAACTTGCTCGAATTCTAAACGAGCATCATCCAAATCAGATGTTCTCTTTGTTTTTGCTCACTAACGATCCTCATGATCTTCATCACTCATGATCATCACGTCATGATCTTCATTATAATGTTCATCACGTCGTCAGCTCGACATTAATCGAGTAAATTGTAGCAGCTGACTTGTCAAGTTCTTCTCAAATGTTAATCACAAATCCGATCGAATGGATCTTCCTTCCGATCACTCGATCCATCAATGGATTGATGGATGGGCTCGAGTTTCAAGAAGGATCGGGAGGAAATCTTCAAGTATTTATTCATTTATTTTAGAGAGGTGTATCCGAGTTTAGGATGTTTTTGATAAATGTCTTGTTTTCAATATTTTTCTGTTTTTGATCCACGATAATGAAATAAGGAAATATAGTAATATCAGATAAAAATATATGAAAATCTATAATCTATATTTTTGACAAATTAATAGAGGAAATATTAAAAAATTATATAAAAAATTAAAATGTGTCAAAAATTATATAAATAAACTAGAAACAATAAAAAATAATTTTAATCGAATACAAAATAAAAATTATATACTTCTCTAAAACCAGAAAAAATAATACTTAAAACCAAATATTCTCAAATCGTGAGAAAATATTGCAAAATACTTGTTAGCATTTTTTTTATTTTATTTCATAAAATTTATTAAAGAAATTATTAGTAATAGCTAAGAATCTCCTCAGTTCAGTAAAATCAACTTCATTCATCCATATGACAAAAATAGTAAATTCTTAATCCTCCAGACTGTTTTTTATTTCCCCGTCCTTATCTCCAAAGCCAGACATTTCCTTCCTAACTAGATGGATTTCACGAAGAATCTACTTAAAAAGGCATTAAAATCGAACTGTAGCAATATCCGCAAATACTTCGGAACAACTTGAAATACCCGCAAAGCACTCGACTGCAATTGTTTGGAAATTGTCTTGGAAATCGAACGGCGTCGTTTGAAATCTGTCGGCGAAATCTATGAAATGTCTGAAGGTCCTTGATGAAGGTCTGTCCGTCGATCGTTTTGTTTGTCGGTCATCAGACGGTGGTCGGTATCTTCTGAAAGTGAGGCGTGCGGCACTTGTTCGAGAGGACGAGAGGACACACGATAAAGATAAGGATTCGTTCTTCATTTGTCGCCGCCTCCGCCGATAATTAACGCATCCTCGAGTCCTGTCGAGACTCAACACGTCCCTCGTCGAAATTCATCCGAGACTTTATTATCCTTGACTCAGCCCAGACTTGCCGCATGCTTGACTCGTCCCGAATTCTCCTCATAGACTCATCCTCTTCTTGTCTCATCCTCTATCCGATGATAAACACCCAACTCTAACATAGCGGCAGGATCAGTGATCGTCAATTTTATCCTTGTCGTAGGATCAATAATTCACACAAATTAAGCAGCGACAAAGGTCGAGGTGGAACGATCAAAGTCCTTTGGGAAATTTTCCCAGGATCATGAGTGATCAGAACGTCATTAGAAGTCGATTTAAATGAGAGACAAAAAGGGAGAGCCAGAAGAAGGTTTTTTGCGGCGATCGGCGTTTTTTTGTTTTCATGCATTGTTTTTCTTGGAAAACCACGTCACCCCAACGGCGCGTGTGTCTGGGTCGAAAACATGTCCTTTGTGTGTCCTGTGAGCGAAACAAGTGCAACAAAAGATGAGCAGGCAACAACAACAACTATCAACTGGTAACAACAACAATATTGCGGTCAGTTCGCAGGACACAAAGGACACACGAGAAGGGCGAACAAGAACAAAAAGGACATTACACGAGGGCGTCGGCGAATCGGTTGATTTTTCTTTCTTGCTGTTGTTGTTGTTCTCCCTTCGCCCTCTCGTCTCTCCAACACATGTGCTCGATTTACGGCGAACAAAAGGACGATGACGACGAGGACAACAAAAGGACTCGCCATTGCACGGTTTTTAACTAGTTTTTGTATCAATTTTCATCTCGATGCCAAGCGAGGGTCGGCGTGACGCAGGGAGGCTGGGTCAAGGGTGGGGCGACAAAACGTTTAACATCGGGCATGACGCATTCTGACCAAAAGGATATCAAAGCCTTTGGTCTCCACTCCTCCAACTTTGCACGCATTGTTTTCGTTTCACTGTTCCACAGATGTCAGTGGGTTTTCTTTGTTCGCATGCAGTGAGATTTATTTCTGATTTATGTGAAATATTTCCATGGTCTGTTGTGGACGTTGAAACAGGTGTCTGAAGGGTATTTCGAATTGTAGTTATTTTAAAATTTCCACGGGGGAAAATAAAACAAAAATTTCAAAGGAACAAAAATTCTTAAAAAGTGTACAAAGTTATTTTTCTGATATTTATATTAATTAAAAAAAAATTGTAGACAATATAAAAAAAAATTCAAATACAATTTATATTATTAAGAATCTAAATATTTTTCTTTTCAAGAAGTCTAATTTTTCATAATTTCACTATAATTTATATAAGTTTTATAATATTTTTATATATTGTTTTTCAAATAAAAATAATACTGAATTATGAGGAAAATTTATTTACAAAACATTCCCAAATATTTTTTAATATATATTTTTTTATTTGTTTTTTCTATTTAATTTTTTAAATACAACAAAAATTGTTCATGAGTCACTAATGCAAAACCGATTTGAATTTTATTTTCCTGCAACTTTTCACCAAGTTTCAACATCTTTTCACATTTTAACTTTATGTAAGTTCCTCGAAATCTCCCCTCTCGCTCCCTCCTCACTGATCTGTTATCCCTTTCCCACCGAGGAGGTTATATTTTGAATGTAAGCAGAGCACGATCTTCACCAACACGAATTACATTGTTTCTCGAAGGGAGAATATTTTCTCCAATAACAATAATACACCAAAAGCAACATCAAATAACAATAACAAACAACAACTATAACAATACTATCACAACAACTATAACCAAAACAAAATAACCAGAAACCAAAAAAGCACAAGAAATAAGGATGAAAATTTCATTCCTCACGCGTTGTTCGATGTTCGCATAAAAATGAGTTGCATTTCTTTTCTCTCACTCTAACTGGCGTTCGTTCGTCCCATCTCTCTCTCTATATCTTCTCACTCTCTCTCTCGCTCTCTATCTCTTCTCTCCATCTATCTCTTCCTAGCTGCCTTCCATCATCGTATTATTTCTTCATATAATATTTTACTGTTGCGTTTTCCCTTTATTTCTCTTTCTACATAACTTTTTCTCTCTCTCCCTCTATCTTCTTCTTGAATCAAAACTCTTCAATGGGAAATTTATTCAAGAAACCCTTCGGATTTCCTCAAAGTTTTTTCTATTTCTACCTCTTTTTTTTCTTCTCGCATCACGTTTTGCATGCAGCTTCAGTGGAAGCCCCTTCCATATCATCAACACCATCATCATAAACATAATCACTATCATAACTATCAACATAATCATCATCAACATATTATAATCATATTTTTTTCCTTCAATAACATTTTTTTAACATTTGTTTCATCACCTTCGGTTCATCCTCATGGTTTCTCTGCCACGATCATAATCATCATCATCTTCAACATTAGTTTGATCTTCTCCTCCATCTCCTTTACCATCCATCCTCCTCCATCATCCTCCTCCCACCTTCATCCATCCACGCACCACTATCCACTAGTGTCTTCCGAGAACCTTCAGCATTCTCCACTTCACTCGTGATTCTTCCTTATTTTTCTCGAGGAGTTGCAGTGGAAATTCCGAAGAAAAACCCCATCACAACAACAGCTTCTCGGTTGAAGGAAGAAGAGGGGGAATAAAAACGAGAACAAGTATCACGCGTGGCTGAGCAACCATCGACGATGTGAGTTGATTTTTAATAGGTTTTCCATCGATTCTCCACAGCACACGACGACGATGACGACCTCCATGAAGAATCCGCAGTCTCAACTGGATTATGGTAAGTTCTTTTGGGAGATTTCGTGAATTTTAAAATAAATTTATGAAATAAAAAAGAAAAATAAAAATTTAAGTAAAGAAAATTGCCCAAAATAATATATACAAATGTATACATAAAATATAAAATTTAAATATGAGATGTAAATTAAATTAAAAATAAATATGCCAGAAAAAAAAACCACAAAAATATTAATCAAAAAATTATTAAAAATAAAAAAATTTAAATAAAATAAATAACACAAGAAATTTCATGAAAATCGATTACGTTAATATTTCGTAAACATTCGTCAATATTTATTCAATTTCTTTTGTAAATGATTTAATCATTTTCTATAATTATAAAAGTCCATTGATAATAGCGAGATTTTTGCATGTATGGGGAGCGCAATTGTATATGATATCTGAAAAGAGAGAAATAAATAATTATAATAGCAATAATATTCGCCGTCAGTGTGAATTTAATCAACTCACTCTCGCATATTGATCGCGCTATTTGGCAACGTGTCACATTTTTCCAAGATGGTCCCCGAATCACGCGGCACTGGCCGTTGAGAGTGTCCCCTGCTTCGTCAGTGGGTCCCAAACGAGCTTCGGTTTCATTGCAGCGCTTGTATATTCGCTCGCATAACTGACGATCGGGCTCGTTGCGTTGGGCGTGAAGAAGTAACACAAACGTGGCTAAAAATTAGACAACAAAAATTTTATTATGAATTTATTCATGTATTAAGAATTTATTTATTTATTAAGAATTTATTTATTTATTAAGAATTTATTTATTTATTTATTTTAAATAATTTTTCTCACCTACTACGATGAAAACAACGAGTTTCTGATACATTTTTAAGTTAACTGCAGTGAAAACTAACTCGGAGTTTATTTATAATCTTCTGAAACCTAAAATCAAACACATGTTTTTGAAACTATTCATAAAAGTATAAAAATTGCATAGTTCAAATCAGAACAATGGCTTTCATAAAACATGATAAAAAAAAAAATTCTTTATCCATTTAAATGGGGTCATCTTTTGTAAAGCTTCACGAAAATCTTTTGTCTGTTTAAAGAAATCAGTTATTATTTATATTTTTAGAAACAGATGCATGTTTTGTTACAATATCGAATCACATGTCGTGGAAAAAACGTTGAAATGTTTATAAAAGCTTCGAGCTAAGAGACAGAACCAAGTTTTGATACAGCGTTCACTCAAATGCAACAAAAACGGATTTTGGTAGTTTTGGGTAAGTTTATTAAAAATAAATAAATTTTCGCATTTTGAGAAGTTATTTTAAAAACATATTTTTGATGAGTTAAATTAAATGAATTTATTTTTAAAATTTTTTTTAAATATTTTTGAATAATTTAAAAGAAATTAATTTCAGTTGTCCACTTTGTGGTTTTCGTCCTCGCCGCGGCCCATGACGATTGTGAAACCCTGCGAGTCCGTTGTGGCTACTGCGAGCGAGCTCTGCACACAGGACCCAACGAGGAAAACATTATTGGTACCATGAATCGCATGTGCAATGAGAAAGTGGGTCAGAAATACGTTTGGCAACCGCTGAATCGCTGCGATATGATTTACTATTTCTGCCGAGGTTTGTCATTTCTATTAAATAATATTTTTATTAAATCTTATTCTGTCTTTTCCAATAATATAGAGCACGTGTTTTCATGTGAGAAATGGCGAAGTGGGCAAACATGTCCAAAAGACTGGAGTGATTGAAAAACCACACCTTAAAAGAAGTGAAAAATCCCATCAAAAAGATAAAATAATAAAAATAAAAATTATTGCTAAAAATTGTTTTTTAACCAATGTCATTATTTAAATAAAACTCGTTTCTCTCAAAAAAATATTTATCTCTAAAAAAATATTATTCCTTGTCGAATTTTTAACTTTGATTTTTCACAAAATCATCGACTTACTATCTATCATAGTGTTAATCTGTAAGATTTTTAATCCGACTAATGGATATTATAGCAATGGAAAACTCTTCAAAATAAAAAGCCTAGCAAGTGAATGATTGGTATAAATTTTTGCTTTATGGACTATTATTTACTACACCAAAATTTATAAATACAATCGATAACAGTTTTTTTTAAAAAAAATTAATAATGGCAAGATATACCCAATAGGTCCAAAATAGTTCTACAATATTTAAAAAAAAATCGATTAAAAATATTAGATTTTGCGTTTATTTCTCATACATTTAATTTATTTATTACTTTTTTATATAATATACTTATTCAACATAAGGAAAATCTTCAAAAATGAAAAGTTAAATATTAAAATTCAAATTTTCGATTTCATGATTTATTTATCAATTACAAATTCACAAAATCCGATGTTCTTCTTTCCATTCCATTCTTTATGCTTCAGCTCTTACCAACTCGGCCACACGAATGCAACAGAACTCTGAGCACGATTCGATAGCTGTAAGTAGAGGGAGAGAGAATAAATAATTTATATGAGATTTATATGAACTATCAACTACATACATCTGCAATAATATTCCAAGGCCTGGCAACGGGTGACACGGAGACCTCTCAACTCGGAAGCGCAACGATCGGTTAAAGCTTTGACGACGCCATCGGGATCTCCAGCGTTCAGGGAGCCCTCGCAGTTGTCGCACTGGCGCCGCAACTGCGAAACACATGTCGTTTCTAGTTCCATCAACGGTAGAGAAGGCGACAAGTGCTGGAAAAGAAGACAGAGTCGTGAAAATATTTAAACAAAATATAATTAATAAAAACAATTAAATAAACAATAAATTTAAATATTTACCAGTTGATATGAAAAGGGCGAAAAGTGCAAATATTCTCATTTTGTATTCGGTAAAGTTTCTCGTTGACTCCTTGACTCCTTGAAGATCACCAAAAGTTTGTGTTCGCTAGATAAATTTATCCAGTTTTTATAGGAACACTTTGAATGAGGATTTAAACTATTCATTCAATTACATAGCTTAAAAGCTTATTAATTGAACATAATGCAATCCATATGTTTTATTGTCATCTGTTTTTTATTTAAAATCTCGTTCAACTGTCTTTATGCAAAATCAGGTCAGTGAAATATTGTTTTACGAATTTGTATTTAATTTTCAAAAACAACCATTGTTTATGAAAACCTAAGATTTAGTATAAAAACTCGCTTCTATGCAAGTTCGTTTCATAGTCGTGCTGAAAAGTTCGGCAGGACGATTTTCTAAGGACAAAATAAAATGAAGTTGTCAATTTGTTTGCCGCTAACTTTTGGTGAGTTATTGGATTTATTTTGGTAATAATATTTTGAATTAAACTTTGATTGTTTTTCAGTATTGGTTGTGCTCATCCCCCAGATGGGTGCTCAAAATACTTCGATTTGGCACCCGCCTCCACCTACCGCAATGCCAACCCGTACCCCAATACCAATAGTGCCCATTTGTTCCACCCTACCACCGCCACCAATTTGCAACAAGAATCATCCAACGGGAGCCATCTGCAGGCAACTCTACGATAAGTGTGTCAGTAATCGCGCTCGTTGCGATCCCGATCGTGTCACCCAAACCAACCACAGACTTAACAATCGTTGCACCCGAGCACGAGGCGATCTACCCTGGACCAGGAGACTCCGCCACCAGTGCGACATGTTCTACGTCCATTGCAGATGTGAGTAAAGCTTTTTATTTTTTTTTTTTTCAAAATCTCATTACTACTTAAAAGTTAATTTCAACTGTTTAAGTTTTCGGACCATCAGAATTTTCATAATATTTATAAGAAAATTATTTTTATTTATTTTTTTATAATTCTAGCCATCATGAAATGTCGTCCCATGACCTGTAAAACCATTGCGGAAATCCTCGAGGGTGAAGAATCCATTCTACCATAAATACTACACATAAAGGATTATATTATTAACACTATTACCGAAATAAATTCAAACGACAACAATATATAAATAAATTATTATTCTTTATTTCAGTAAAATTAAAATATTTCGATATTCAATTCGGCATTTCAAATAATGAATTTTTCATTTAAAACTACTACTCAAAAAAAAAAAACTTTATAAAAAATATTTTATTAATAATTCCAAAAAATTATATATGTATATTTTAATATTTTGCTCAATATTTAAAAATTGAAACATGTGAAAAAGACCCTAAGTGTGCAACTATTGGTCACAAAAACCCAAATTCTGATATTAAGAGTAATTATTACAACAGCTGATGCGCTGAAGGTCTTGTAACTAGTGTTTCTTGTAATAAATAAATAAAATAAAAACAACTGCTGAGTTAATTTTAATAAAAATATAAAAAATTATTTAAAAGGTTTAATTTATTTTATTTTTTCCATGCTATAAACACATACGTAAAATTTTTTTGATTTTCATATTTTATGCTTCAGCTCTGAAAATCGGAATTTGAATTATTCTCTTATTCTCTTCGCTTTTCAAAGTCCGATGAGAACTTTAGCCACAGTTAGTGTTCGTCCGAGTACGAGTAAAAATACTCGTATACTCGAGTAAATTGCACGATAAATGATTATTTTTTTAATCGACTATTTGTTACAAATATTTTGACGGTACAATATATTGAAATTTTTTATTTATTTATAATTTTGATACAAAAATGCATTACAAAATTCAAACACTAACAATAGGTTGAGATGATTTCCTAGACTTTTGAATGGATCATACAAAATAAATAAATAAAACTATCTACATAATATTTGATTGAGTATAATATTTTACTGTTAACTGTTAGTTAAAAACACATTACGTCAGCTTTTAGTTTCTAGAGGCGCTAAAAGTGCAGGTTTTCGTGTGTATATGTACGTATATGTGAAATGAGTACGAGTGCGATTATACCGACTTTTAAATCCGATTACTTCTTTTCGCACCGATTTTTAGTTGAAATTTTTTTTTTGACTACTCCCATCGACTACACACCGGTATTGGAACGTCACTACCTGTACCCTCAACAGAAGAAAAAGCGATGAATGCTGGCAAAGAAAATAGGCATTAAAATATTTAAATATGATTAATATAAAAAAATGTATTTACCAAACGAAATCAGAAGTGTGGAAGGTGAAAAAATTCTCATCTTGAATATCACTTCTTCTTGGACTCTTGAAGATCACCTGAATTTTATCGCAGTCACTGAGGGTTTTGAAACTTTTAAGGGAATGCGAAGAATACGAACTTTAAACTATTATCTTATAGAAGATGGAATATATAAGACAATATTAATACAAAACAACACAATATACATCAGTAGTACAATCCATATGTTTTGTTATATTTTAAAAGAAAAGTTTTCCTTTTTCACGAGACATAATACTAAATGAGGTCACTGAAATGTATTAATTTCTTTAAGTTTTTTAGCTTATTTTAGGAACTATTGTTAAAGCGCAAAAATTAGTATAAAAGCACAGCTTGTTTCAGATTGAGATTACAGTTTTAAAATCGTATTGAGTTGAACTGTATAATTTTGAACGCAGTAAACAAAATGAAATTGTCATTGTGTTTGCCACTGGCCTTAGGTGAGTTGTATTTTTTTTTTTTTTTTATTCAAGCATTTTTTTATTTTTATTGATTTTTGATTGATTGATTATTGATTATTTTTTATTGTATTTATTTAGTTGTACTTCTGAGTGTCGACAGATCTTCGGGAACACCCGACATCTGCAAGGAAATCCACGACGATTGCGTCAAATGTCGCTCCCGTTGCGATCCCGAAGGATACCCGCACACCAACACGATGGTCCGCCTCAATAAACAATGCGCCAGGATGCGTGGTGAACAGAACTGGACCAAGAGACTGATGAACCACTGCGATATGTTCTACGTCCATTGCAGATGTAAGTAAAATTATTAAATTTAAAACCATTCAGAATTTGTACACCATTTATATACGATTTTTTAATTTTTACAAATACTTTTAAATAATTTTAGCAATAGTAAACTGTCGACCAATGACTTGCAAAACCATTCAGGACATCGTTGACGGTCCAGAAGCCGTGCGAGCAGGATGAAGTAATCTGCGAAGAAGACCGAGAGATGGAGAGAGAAATTGGTTTTCAAATTAAAATAATAAAGAAAAAATTGCAATTTATACATTGAATAAAAAATGAAAGTCACTTAAATTTTGAATAAATATTTGGTTTTAATCTATTAAAGAATCCTTTTAATTTTGAGATCCGTATTAGAAAAAAATGTTTCTGTTTTTGCATTGAAAACAAGTAATTATATTATTTTAATTATTATATTATTATATTATTTTAAATAAATAAGTTGCCCAAATAAAAATCGAACTCTTAATAAAAAAGAATTTTTTATTTTCCGAATTTTTTCCTAATTAAATTTCATTGAATCTTCTAATTTTCTTTGTTCCAATTATTTCTCTATTTTAAAATAGAGAAAACTTTTTAAAAAGGAAAACTTTATACTATATTAAATTTTCAGATATAGTAATTTATTTATAAATTAAATTGTCAATATATAGGCCTTTTTATATTCATGTTCACAAGATAAAGTGGCGGAAAGTGCTGGAAAAGAAGACAGAGTCATGAAAATACTTAAATATAAATATTATTAATAACAACAATTAAATAAACAATAAATTTATATATTTACCAACGAGAATGGTGAAAAGAGCAAAAGTTCTCAATTTAACATTCCTTAACTTTCTTATTGATTCCTTGATGATCACCAGAAGTTTATTTCAGATAGTGCAAATTTTTAAGATTTTATAGAAAGGCTTTGAAAGGGGATTTAGTCTATACATTATAAACTATCAAAAAATTCTTATTAAAAAAATACTCTCCATATGTTTTATTCTTATTTATAACAAAAGCCAAAAATTCGGTCAGTGAAATCTTGTTTATTAATTGAGATTTTTAACTTAATTTACAAAGACAACCATTGTGTATGGAAAACTGAAATTTAATATAAAACGCATTTCGTTTTGAGTCCGTTTTATAGTCGTATTAAAAAGTTGAGCAAGACGATTTTCCAAGAACGAAAATAAAATGAAGTTTTACCTTATTTTACCGCTGCATTTGGGTGAGTTCTTGATTTATTTTGGAAATGAGTTTTTTAACTAATCTTCAATTATATTTCAGTTTTAGTTATGTTCGTCCCCCATATGGATGCTCAAAATACATCGATTTGGCACCCGCCACGAACCACTATTCCGAACCCAACAACTATTCCAACACCAACCCCAATACCAATTGGGCCCATTTGTTCCTCCATACCTCCGCCACCAATTTGCTTCAAGAATCATCCAACGGGAGCCATCTGCAGGCAACTCTACGATAAGTGTGTCAGTAATCGCGCTCGTTGCGATCCCGATCGTGTCACCCAAACCAACCACAGACTTAACAATCGTTGCACCCGAGCACGAGGCGATCTACCCTGGACCAGGAGACTCCGCCACCAGTGCGACATGTTCTACGTCCATTGCAGATGTGAGTAAAGCTTTTTATTATTTTTTTTTCAAAATCTCATTACTACTTAAAAGTTAATTTCAACTGTTTAAGTTTTCGGAACATCAGAATTTTCATAATATTTATAAGAAAATTATTTTTATTTATTTTTTTATCATTCTAGCGATCATGAAATGTCGTCCTATGACCTGAAAAACCATTGCGGAAATCCTCGAGGGTGAAGAATCCATTCTACCATAAAGAATAAAAGTATAGGATAATACTATTAAGACTATTAACGGAAATAAATGCAAAATGAAAACAGAACCTAAATAAAATTATTTTTTTTTAGAAAAATTAAAATATTTCCATATTCGATATTACAAATAAATTACTAAAGAAAGAATATCATTTAAAACTACTGCAAAAAATTTTAGTTGTAATTGTATGAACTATTATATGAACTATGATACAATGACCAATAATTTTCTAATATTCGTCGCAAAAATCTGAAATAAAATTATTAAAAATCATCAATCAGAAATATCATGACAATCTCTTTATGAATTTTTTGATTTTTCGCGTTTATACTCTTTTTTTATCATCATACCTAGTCAAAAAAATATAATATATTTTTTGGTTTTTTTAAATAAAAATATAGGAAATTATTTCAAAAGTTAAATTTATTTTATTTATTCCATTCGTTAAAAATGTAGAGTTTTTTTTTTGTAGTTTCATGATTTATGCTTCAGCCCTGACGAACTCAGCCAGATGAATGCAACAGAAACCTGTGCAAGAAGCGATATCTGTAATTAAAGGAATAAAAATAGAAAGAACGAATATTATCAATGGGAGAGTGAACACTCCAAAACATACTTCTGCAATGAAACTCCAAGGCTTGACAACGGGTAACCCGAAGGCCGTTCAACTCGGAGGAACAGCGGTCGTCCAGAGTCTTCATGACGCCATCAGGATCTCCCTCGTGCAAAGAACCTCTGCAAGCCTCGCACTGGCGTCGCAACTTCGAACACTTGTCTTCTCTAGTTCCCTCAACAGAAGAGAAGGAAATTAGTACTGGAAATGAAAATAGAATTATGTAAATGTATAAATATTAATATAAAAATGTGTATTTACCAAAAGAAATCAGAAGTGTGAAGAGTGAAAAAGTTCTCATTTTGTATATTTTAAAACTTCTTGTTGGCCTGTTGAAGTTAACCTCAAGTATATCGCAGGCAATGTAGGGTTTGAAACTTTTATAGGAACACAGATAATGGGAATTTAAACTAAAGTTAATATTAAAGTGTTAAACGAAATGTATTGAATTTCAATACAAAATCCCCAATTACATTTCAATACATTGTTATATATCAATGCTTATAATATAATCCATATGTTTTGTAATTAATTAAAACAAAAGTTTCCCTCTTTATTTAAAATTTCCTTTAACAAGTCTTTATGCAAAATGAGGCCAGTGAAATTTAATTTATTGATCCAATTTTATTATTTACTATGGGAACTATTTTTAAATCGCAAAATATGGTATAAAAGCTCAGTTTGTGTCAGGTTGAGATTAAAGTTTCAAAATCGTCTGAGAAGTTGAATTGTAAATTCTCGGAGGAAGTGAATAAAATGAAATTTTCATTGTGTTTGCCGCTGGCCTTAGGTGAGTTGCATATATTTCATTGAATTTTTTATTTTTATTAATAATATTGTTTTTATTGTGATGTGTTAGTGTTAGTTATATTGCTGAGTGTCGACAGATCATCGGCAACACCCGACATCTGTAAAGAAATTCACGACGATTGTGTGAAATGTAGCTCCCGTTGCGATCCCGAAGGATTCCCTCACACCAACACTATGGTCCGACTCAATAAACAATGCGCCAGGATGCGTGGTGAACAGAACTGGACCAAGAGACTGCGGAACAAGTGCGACATGTTCTATGTCCATTGCAGATGTGAGTAAAATTTTTAAATTAAAAATTATTCAGAATATTTACATTATTTTTATAATTTTTACAAATACTTTTAAATAATTTTAGCAATAGTAAACTGTCGACCAATGACTTGTAAAACCATTCAGGACATCGTCGACGGTCCAGAATCCGTGCGAGTGGGTTAGAAAGGAAAACATCAGCGATATAGAGAGAATAAAATGTATTTTGAATGATATAAGAAAATAAAAAGTTAACGTTTGATACTTGTGAATTAATTTATTTCTTAATTTTTCTAAGAAAAACTTTGAAAGTATTTTACTTTTCATCAATTAGTCCTTACGAACCTCGCCAGATTATCACAACTGTAATCTGTGCACGACATAATGTCTGAAATTAGAGCCAAAAAGTATAATTACTATTGATCCGAGAAAAAACTATAAAAAATTGCATACTTCTGCAATGATACTCCATGGCCTGGCAACGTTGAACCCGAAGGCCATTCATCTCGGGGGCACAAAGTTCGCTCATCAACCACACGATGGCGTCTGGGTCCCCCGTGTCCAGGCGGCTCACGCAGACCTCGCACTGGCGTCGCAATTGCGAGCAAATGTCTCCAGAAACAAAAGCTAGAAAAAGGGAAGAGAATCAAAATTATTTTAATTCATATAAAAAATTTTAAATCAAAAACATATAAAATTAAAATTATTTTATCTATTTACCAATTGAAAGAAAAATCGTGAATATAGAAAATGTTCTCATTTTGAAATCTTTAATGTTCTTGTTAAGTCCTTAAAGTTCTCCTCAGGTTTATTTCACATACTCTAGAATTTTCTCCTTTTATAGGGAAAATCGAAGAAAACTTGTAAACACATCTTATTGACAAATTAAATATTTTGATCAGACTATTTATTTATATAATTAATATGTTTTTCTACATGACAATGTAAATACAATCCATATGTTTTGTTTTTGTTGAAAGGTCGCGTTGAGGTCATTGGCCAAGTTCATTGAATCATTTAATTGAGACAGTTTTCTGTTTTGAGTTGAGTTTTGTATTTTTACTCGAAATTTTTGTATAAAAGCTCCGATCGCTTCGTAATGAGAATCCAGTTTCAATATCGTTTTAAAAAGTTTTGCTGATAAATTCGCAAAGGAAGAGATTAAAATGAAAATTTCTTTGTTGTTGGCTTTGGCCTTTGGTAAGTTTTTATTATTTTTCTAATGAAATTTATATAATTATTTATTTTCTTGATGTACATATTATTATGATATGATGTATTAGCTTTGGTTGTGTTGGTGTCTGCCGGGCAAATGTCCACAGGAATGCTTTCACAGGATATCTGTCAAAAAATTTACAACAAATGCGTCGCTTGCCATCCCAATGCGATCGCCAACGTTTTCTCACACCAACAACATGATCGAACCTAATAATCTTTGCGCCAGGAAACGTGGTAAAAATAATTGGAACTATAGCATGCACAATAGATGCGACATGTTCTATGTTCATTGCAGATGTAAGTATTTTTTCAAAGTTTCTGCTTTTTTCTAAGATCACATATTTTACTTCTTCATTACATTAAATTTTATTACATCAATTTTAATTTTTTCCAATTTTTCTATTATTTTTAGCAATAATCAACTGTCGCCCACTAACATGTGCAGTCATGCAAAGAATCCTTGATGGTCCAGAGGCCGTAAGAAAGTGAAGAAGAAATTTACAAAAATTAAAAGATATTTTTATTAAAAATAATACACATTTTTTAGAAGAAAATAATTTGATTTTAATTAAGGAAAAAAATCAAGCAATGTACTTTAAATGGTTCAATTCAAAATGAATTCTCTAAAATCGTCAGTTTTAATATCTTCACTTAGATTCCATCGCTTGAATCTCAGACTATTTATCTTAGGGAATTCCCCTAATCTCGTGCCCATTATCATAATCTCAAAATTTCTTCACTTCCCTCGTCGATTCCACCACCTCGAGCTAAAAAACAAATGCCATCAGCTACCCTTTGTATGCATCATCGCACCACAAAAAAAACTTAAACTCAAAACCCATACCATCACAACCAATATCACTCTTTGCACCCTCCTGACATCGGTGACATTCCAATATTTGTTTCAAAAACAAACTTCACTGCACACAAAGTAATTTCAAAATTCGTTTCGAAATTTCACGCTACCGTCTGCTACAAACGGTGCCTGTTCCCAAAAAAAAAAATAAAAGCCCATCCACCACCTCCCCCAGACACTTGTTTCCTTTATTCATTCATTCCTCTGTCCACGATTCATGGTCGTGGCATCGTTGCCAATTTAAAGTGACATCCTTTGGCGACAAGGGGTTGCTTCTTTCACAACAACAATGAGAATAAAAATAAAATATCCTTACATCGCAGGCCACGGACATTAAAAATTTCTCCACAGTTCGAAACAACAACAACCCACTGCATACCATCGATCGAGATCGTGGAGAGAAGAGACTGAGTGGTATCAGGGGGGTGGAAAAGACAGGGGGTGTTGAAGACTGAATGGCATGAGGTTTTCATTTCATTTTGATTTTCTCATTTTCATTCTGAGATGCATTAAAAATTCCAAAACATTGTTATTGTGACATTGAGTAATGTATTTTGTCGGTATTTTCCATCTCATTCTCCTCACCTTTTCATTCCGTCCCCCTTCTTTCGAATATTACAAGCGGATTAGCATTTCGTTCGAGTGCAACAGCAGCGAGGGTGTTTTTTCCAACCCCATCAAAAGACCTCAACTATCAACAGGGATTCAACCAACGTCGAACTCACCACCACCCACCCATAGCCATGGGTTCAAATCCCACCATCACCTTCACCCATCGCTCTCTTCTTCCACCCATCGCTCTCTCTTCCACCCATCGCCTCCTCCTCCTACTTCTTTTCCACCCACCCCTCAATGCACCGGCAGCACGTGGTTCCGTCTTCGAAGGGTGTCGTCAACCCATGGACGTCTCTCTCGCAATATGTTGCAACCACGTGATGAGGACCAAATGCGGCGGCAACGTTTGTTTTTCATTATTCAAGGATCGAGGAATTCTACATTTATCTCATTCACTACGATTATGTTTCTCTGTCTCTCTAATATTTTGTCTCCCTCTTTGACCCTCAGTGAAATGATTTCTGAGTTTTCAAATTAGAGGAATTTTATGAGTTTTCAAATTAAGGGAGTTCTATGGGTTTTCAAAATTAAAGGAATTTTATGAGTATTCGGAAGGAATTTTATGAGTTTTGATCTTTGGTATTGCTTTGATACCGGAAACGAAGGGCATTCGATTAGAGTTGGTCAATTCGTAATAGAGGAACAGGTTTTTAATATAGATTTGAAATGGATTTCAGTCTCAAGAGAATAACCTCGGATCAAATATTTATACAATAACGGATGATTTTTCCTGATAGGTAGATCAGGTTGACCTCAGAAACAAACTTAGATGAATGGCAGAAATGATAAACTACGAAATTGTTTGTATTGATTATTCCTATGGCTAATTCTAGAAAATATGTTCTTAGAATATTCTAGAAAATATGTGTTTAGAAAACTCTAGAAAATATATTTTAGAGAATTTTCAAAAATATACATTATTGCGGAATCTATGAGATATTTTTTTGCAAAATACTAGAAATTATTTTTTTTTTTGGTAAATTCTAAAAAATTTATATTGGAGAACTTTTTTTGCAATCTCCAACGTTTGCATGACCTATCTGAATTTTCGCTGATCTTTTCCTAATCATTTAATTTTAATTCAAATTTCGCAATCCCGTTTCATCCTTCAGGAACCTCTCCCCATCCTTTCCCACTCCAAAGCAGGTTGCAAATTGGCACCTTTGACGCCCTTCAATCCCTACAAATCTCTCTTTTTTCTCTTTTCTTTCTTTCTCTATGCAAACTTTCTTCATGGTGATTATTTACATTTTGTAGACAGCTAGGACGGAAATGTTGATTTTAAAATACTCCAAACATGTTGGCTGATTGACAAAGGTATGCCAAGAATCCCTCCAACCCGAATCAAGCTCCCTCCTTCTCTTTATTTCTCTCTCTTTCTATCTATGCCCTTTTTCGACGTATCTCCTATTTCTTTCATCTCTCTTTCCTCTCCTTTTAGAACCCCATCATAGTCTTCGTATCGTATCTAACGAACTGTCAAAATGTTGTCTAATTAAGGAGTTGTCAACGTGTCGAACTCAATGCCAAACAGACGACGGAAGGAGATGACAGAAGGGAGGAGGAGAAAGGCAGTGAGAGGGGAAAAAAGACACAGACGGAGGAAGTTCCAGAGAATGAAATAAATTTTAATAAAACTTTAAAAATAAACTCCGAGACGAGCCATCGTTCATGAACTTCACCAGTTCCGTCCACGTGCCCTCTATCAAGATCTTTGACACATGTCACTGCGAGAGGGAGAGGGAAATGAATGAGAGACAGAGAAGGAATGAGGATGGGTCTGACAGATGGAGGTGTGAAAAAGAACCATCCCATTACTCTCTCTCGTAACAAGTGGATTTATTTCTATTTTCGTTGTTTTATCGATGAAAATCAGAGAAATTAACTCGAGTCCCCCTTTTTCGATTTTGATCTAATAATGTGTTTCTAACACACTTTTGCTGACTCTGTCTCTTTCTCTCCTTCCCTTTCCCCATCTCTCTCTCTCCTCTCTCTCATCTCTTCTATCTCTTGTTTCTGGTTGGGGGCGACACGTGTCAAACGGGAAGAAATTGAATTAAAAACGTCACGGTTCTTCCTCTTCTTCTTCGACGACGACGAGGTGTACTAGGGAGACTCCGGTGAGGGTGTTTCTAAGGTAGTAGAGGGTTAAGATGAACTGTTTTTGACTCAGTTTCCACAGTGCCGAAGTGTATCGAATGGAGATGTTGCTGACGTCAGTAGGATGCATGAGGAAATTATGATTACTTTTGTAGAGGAAATTATGATTACTTCTGTAGAGGAAATTATGATTACTTCTGTATGTAAAGGAAATCATGATAACTTGTGTAGAGGAAATTAAATGTAAGTGACACGGGAAAATATAGAATATATGCTAAATCATAACAGATCTCAATTCTCAATAACCTATGGAAGAAAGAGACATTTTATAGCCATTAAAAAGGGTTCTTTGGAATATTCCTCTACTCTTTGTGAACATAAATCCTAGAGAAGTAAAATATATTCTAATTTTTGAGAAGAAAAATATATATTAATTTTTGAAAAAAAAAAAAAAATTTAATTTTAAATCTCTATAATAAATTTTTTTATACGAATTTACTCTATATATAATATACGATATTTCCTCTATACGAATTTTACCTTCTCATAGGTTTCTTCCTTCCCATAGGTTTTTTCCACCTCATAGGTTTCTTCTTCCTGACTTCTATGAGT
>JAFDUT010000503.1:0-20051 GCA_017309665.1 Coelopa frigida
ACTAACTAATATGTTTAAATGAAATATGAGAATAGTTTGGGGAGGACAGATTTATTCTGAATTCAATTTTTAATTAAACTACTGGAGCCAATTTAGAATGAAATAGTAAATCAAACAAGTGACTTTTGAGGGTGAACGATTGTATTCGTTACAATTACAATAGATTTGAGATGAAATTAGGGTCAATTAGTCAATTGCTTTGGTAGCCTCTCTTATTCGTTGCCCTCGGGGAGTATAGAAATCACACGTGTATTTAAATTTCATTAAAGCTTTTCGAAGTGGTTGATCAAATAAATCATTACATATCTCAATAATATTGATATGCAAGACTAAAGATATGTACGATTTAAATTTAGTTTATGTATTCCTAAATTTATACTACATATTTAGTTTTATTTGATTGTATAGCATGTGAAAAAGAAAGACAATTAAAAATCATTATAGTGGAATATTCCGTACTTTAAACGACTACTAACAGTGTCAGCAAGCACAGGTCAATGTTCAACGCAGTCATCGCATATATTAGGTAATTCAGACACATGTATAGATTTTCATGTGGAACTTTCTATAAAAACTTCAAAATATATGTCACATTCGCGACGAAAAGAACTACGATCAGCAACAGATTGAAATATGCTAAATTTAAGAACTTTTTAAGAAAATTTAAGCTACACAGTAATCAATTTTAATGGTGCTCGACGACGACGACTCCGTTGACGACGTCAGTGATAACAATGCGGAGATACGAAAATCCAATGGATCTCTGAGACACAATCGTGAACAAATAGGCTACCGCTCTCATTCTTTGCTACCGGAGATAAGGGCTCTCGCATATAGTAACACGTGATTTTCAATAAATCAAGTGTTTGTTTTCACCTCACCTCCTAATGTTTGTGCTAGTCTTCCAGAAGTCACGTTTCCCCCCATTATTTTATGGTCTCTCTAATGAGTTTAATGACTCAAAAAATATCCCACTTTTTATACTCATTGAATTCAGAATTCGCTCTCTATTTATTTTATGGACTTATTCTGTTAAAAACGCTAAAAATACTATTAATCCATGAACATCTTCATCTTTACATTTCGTCTTTTTTACATATTAGCATATGACATAATTTGGTTCCTTTAATCGAATAGAATAAATTGTATAATTGAGCATAGTGTACACAGACTGATGCTTTACAATAAAACCGACAATAGCGTCATTAACATAGAATACAATTTTAAATGTTAACATAGAATAAATTGAAGTCAACAGCAGGTTGGCGAGTTCCCATACTTGCTTCAAAATTAGATCAACGAAGGAGGACACACTAAAGTCCGCACCCATTGAAGCATATGATGACCAACGAATAGTAAACTGATATCGGAAAATATAAGACATAATTACTATGAACGAAATTGAAACTTACTAAACATACATATGTGTATGTAAATACATTAATAATGAGTGAAATCCGTCATGCAGCCTGATTCCTATGATTGTTATGTTTATTTCCGAGGAAGCGCAATTAAAATGTATACATTGTTGTATTATGAGAATAGAATGTTTGATTTATTTTACAGAAGCCCGAGAATGCGTGATTTATTTAGAGACCTGAACTAATAAAAAAAACGCATGGTTTCTAAACCGATGAGGTTCGAAATGAATAGAGTAGATAAATATAATTGAAAACCGTAGGTAAATTCCGGTTGAGCACACTTGAATTACCCCTTGAAACTAATTTGTGCACTATACGTGTTTTAGCTACATGTTTAGCAAAACAACAAATTTCAATATTTTGTCCACATTTTGTCCATTGTTTCTGATGAAATACATAGCCATCGACCTACCCATCTTTCAAAAGTTCACCATACACTTTCAATCGAGCAATTAATATATTTTGATGCTGTGGTTGTCTCTTATGTCTGTCTGCTAATTATATTTTCTTTAAACCAAGTATGATTCAAATTTCAATATTTAGTTAAAAATGGGTAACATAATACTAATTACAATTCTCTTTGCTTACAGTTTATAGTCCTGACGGTACGACTGCCACCCCCACGTTTGGACCTGCCTACTCTGTGCCTTTGGTCTTTTCGTGTACCAGAGTTTAGATTCTATAGATGGGAAACAAGCTCGGCGCACAAATACCTCCTCTCCGTTGGGGGTGCAGTCGTACCGTCCCAGGACTATAAAGTAAGCAAAGAGAATTGTAATTAGTATTATGTTACCCATTTTTAACTAAATATTGAAATTTGAATCATACTTGGTTTAAGAAAATATAATTAGCAGACAGACATAAGAGACAACCACAGCATCAAAATATATTAATTGCTCGATTGAAAGTGTATGGTGAACTTTTGAAAGATGGGTAGGTCGATGGCTATGTATTTCATCAGAAACAATGGACAAATGTGGACAAAATATTGAAATTTGTTGTTTTGCTAAACATGTAGCTAAAACACGTATAGTGCACAAATTAGTTCAAGGGGTAATTCAAGTGTGCTCAACCCGGAATTTACCTACGGTTTTCAATTATATTTATCTACTCTATTCATTTCGAACCTCATCGGTTTAGAAACCATGCGTTTTTTTATTAGTTCAGGTCTCTAAATAAATCACGCATTCTCGGGCTTCTGTAAAATAAATCAAACATTCTATTCTCATAATACAACAATGTATACATTTTAATTGCGCTTCCTCGGAAATAAACATAACAATCATAGGAATCAGGCTGCATGACGGATTTTCACTCATTATTAATGTATTTACATACACATATGTATGTTTAGTAAGTTTCAATTTCGTTCATAGTAATTATGTCTTATATTTTCCGATATCAGTTTACTATTCGTTGGTCATCATATGCTTCAATGGGTGCGGACTTTAGTGTGTCCTCCTTTCGTTGATCTAATTTTGAAGCAAGTATGGGAACTCGCCAACCTGCTGTTGACTTCAATTTATTCTATGTTAACATTTAAAATTGTATTCTATGTTAATGACGCTATTGTCGGTTTTATTGTAAAGCATCAGTCTGTGTACACTATGCTCAATTATACAATTTATTCTATTCGATTAAAGGAACCAAATTATGTCATATGCTAATATGTAAAAAAGACGAAATGTAAAGATGAAGATGTTCATGGATTAATAGTATTTTTAGCGTTTTTAACAGAATAAGTCCATAAAATAAATAGAGAGCGAATTCTGAATTCAATGAGTATAAAAAGTGGGATATTTTTTGAGTCATTAAACTCATTAGAGAGACCATAAAATAATGGGGGGAAACGTGACTTCTGGAAGACTAGCACAAACATTAGGAGGTGAGGTGAAAACAAACACTTGATTTATTGAAAATCACGTGTTACTATATGCGAGAGCCCTTATCTCCGGTAGCAAAGAATGAGAGCGGTAGCCTATTTGTTCACGATTGTGTCTCAGAGATCCATTGGATTTTCGTATCTCCGCATTGTTATCACTGACGTCGTCAACGGAGTCGTCGTCGTCGAGCACCATTAAAATTGATTACTGTGTAGCTTAATTTCTAAAGTTCTTAAATTTAGCATATTTCAATCTGTTGCTGATCGTAGTTCTTTTCGTCGCGAATGTGACATATATTTTGAAGTTTTTATAGAAAGTTCCACATGAAAATCTATACATGTGTCTGAATTACCTAATATATGCGATGACTGCGTTGAACATTGACCTGTGCTTGCTGACACTGTTAGTAGTCGTTTAAAGTACGGAATATTCCACTATAATGATTTTTAATTGTCTTTCTTTTTCACATGCTATACAATCAAATAAAACTAAATATGTAGTATAAATTTAGGAATACATAAACTAAATTTAAATCGTACATATCTTTAGTCTTGCATATCAAATATTATTGAGATATGTAATGATTTTATTTGATCAACCACTTCGAAAAGCTTTAATGAAATTTAAATACACGTGTGATTTCTATACTCCCCGAGGGCAACGAATAAGAGAGGCTACCAAAGCAATTGACTAATTGACCCTAATTTCATCTCAAATCTATTGTAATTGTAACGAATACAATCGTTCACCTCAAAAGTCACTTGTTTGATTTACTATTTCATTCTAAATTGGCTCCAGTAGTTTAATTAAAATTGAATTCAGAATAAATCTGTCCTCCCCAAACTATTCTCATATTTCATTTAAACATATTAGTTAGTAGTAGCTGGTCAATAGTCTCGGAGTCACAAAAGCATAATTATACGACAGCTGCTCTGTCTCTGGGATCGACTGGCTATAATACTATGGACTAATAGGCAACGCTTGTCATGACTTTCACTGCAGGTTCAAGTAGAGCATCCACATCTACAGGTTATGAATTGCGGCCGCAGAAGATCCGGGGCCAATAACGAGCTTTCGCAATCGGTTGCCTCTGACAATCATAAACGCTTCAGTCCCACAAACAGTGTAAAAAGTAACGAGGCATCGTTAATTGTAAAGTTGAAATTTATTTATTTTTAAACCACTGCAGTTTTGTTTAAATCTAATATGATGAAGGTTACCTTACTTTGTGTTAGGTCGAATATATGAAGTATTGGCGCGTATGAAGTATTTAATTCATTTACTTTAGGTAAAGTAATGTCCAGAAGAATAGTGTAGGAATAGTTGGAAGATTGGAATCCAATCAGATCCATGGAAATCTGAATATTTTCAGTAGTGGCTCAAGCTGACATTCAAAAGAAAGTGTGTGAAAACTTTCATGACTCACTTAAGTAGTGAAACAAATGCAATCATTTGCAGAAAGTCGCTAAAAGTAGAGCGGAAAGCAATAAAACCGGATCATGGCTAAGATGAAGCACACAGTTGGACCCAATTTCTAAATAGTGAAACTATTAAACACTCGAAAGCTTATTCAACTATTACCATGGGAAAATCTAGTAAAAACTGCAGTTATGAAAATATAATTAAAATATTATCGAGAAGCTTAATATGCTGTTCAATAAATCAAAATGCATTCGATAATGGGATTGACGAAGCACAGATTGAAAAGTACTTACGATATTAGAATCAACGTCGTCAAAATGTTGACAACAAGGCCCACAATTGTGATAAGATTGGGGGCCAGCCAGAGGGGCGTCTTTGAGACGAGCCAGTTCCACCAGCCCTGCAGCATCGGGTCCATGAGACTCGCACTGCTGCAGGAGTACTTGTGCTCCGATAGCTTCTTCAGCTGCTGTGGGCTGAGGACACGGTCCTTGTAGGCGAGCAGCGGCATTGTGTTTGTTGGCTATATGGCGGGGAGCGGGGTTGAAGTTCGCAGAGTTACACTACAATTTGATTCAATTGATGTTGATTAGTAGTGCAGAAGATAGAAATTCATTGAATTTGACTTTTTTGATTTCTTTCACGTGCTCTTGGCAAACCTATTTAATTTTTTGCCCGTTTTTCGTTATGCACTTAAATAATACATCTAAATCATTCTTCATCAATTCACACACAATTCACTTGCGTCACTGGTTTTGTTTGAGATAATAAAATAAATTTCAAAACTATTTTCACCCGTCCCGCACGCACAACTCGCGAAAAAGAAAAGTTAGTAATTCTGTCAAGATAGCAACAGGGAAGTTAAAAAGAACCAACAACAATTATTAAAAATACAGGGAAGGTTCGAGAAAACAAGCCTTTTTCCGAATTTTTGGATTTCTGTCAAATTCTACAAATTACAACAACAATCATTGAAAGAGAGCGCTGCCGTTATGGTTATTTTTATCCAAAATTGGTAAATTTTTTTTTAACTGTTTTATAATAAGGTAATTTTTTTTTTGGTTTTGGTAACTTTTTTTTAGCCTTTTATAACAATTTGAAATACATACAAATATTTAAATTTTGCTATTGGAATGTACAAATCGGACAAATTCATAAAAGATTTCCTTTTGTAACGTTTATCAATCAATTTTCAAATAAGATTTTGCAAACGATATTTTCGCCGACTTAAAAATGAAAAAGAAAATATAATTATTTTGTTATGAGGTGGTATATATTTAAAATTTTTATAAAATCCTACGTTTATAGTAGTAAAAGGGATCAAATTATTATTAATATGTAAAAAAATATTTATGTTATCAAATTTTTCGTAACCTTTTGGTAACTTTTTGAAATTGGATTGGTAGAAAACAAATTTCAGGACCGGCAACCCTGGTTCTGAGCTGACGTGTAGACGCAAATCGTGCGTTCTCTTCGCACAGTCAGCGTCAACTAAACGAGTCATGGTATGTGTAGAAAAGAGATAGCAATAGATGCTGGTAGAGGTGAATATATGACGAGAGCGTTGCCAACTTCGGTGTCCATGAAAGTAACCATACCGTGTATATGATTTTGTAAAAATACCTTTTTAGATATAGAGTTTTATATCTTAAACAGCAATTGCTTTTTTTAACCATTATTTTATTTACTTAGAAATCTGTTTGCATGGTTGGTTTTTCACATCATATTAGTGGATCTATGTAGACATAACTATTTATTAATATTTCATTAATATATACCGAACCGTTTGTGCTGCTTTGTTTTATTTTGTAGAACTTAAGATCCTAATATCATATAAAAATCAAAATTCTATATATTTTTATACCTTAAGTATGTAGCTCGTGATCTTATTTATATTCTATAGAGAATACCATATATTTGATAATGATTAGTGTGTGGATGATGATAAGATGCTACAATATTCAGTAGTATGAATTACATATTTAAATACTTAAATATGTACATATATTTCGAATATTTTGCATTTCGTTATTTCGTAAATCGTATTTTCTTTTTCTAAAATTTGGCGCAAACATTCCCTTTTCCAAAGGAATAATCAAAGGATTTGTATAAAAAAAAATAATTCATGGTTTTTAAAAATATTGTCGAGAGTTGAAAATTGTATACTAAGAATACACCTATTCTATTTTTACACGGTGCATTGGTTCCAGAAAACATCGAGCAAAAAAAAACGTGTAAAAACAAAACCGTGTAAAACCAAAATATGAAGAGAAACAAGTATGTACATATTCCCCTGTTTTTTTTTCGTATGATTTTTAGCTGTTTGTGAGCTTTGTCTGTTTTTATTTATTTGAGTTGTGTTATCGTGATAATGGAATAAAATCGTGTACAAAAATTTAGAATTTTGATTTTCAAAACGTGTTACATCAAAACCGTGTAAAAACAGAATTAGGTGTACAACCAAAATATGAGTGAATTTTTCATTTAAAACTCAATGCCAAAGTAATAATAATAATATAATTAATATTTAATATGTCGACCGTGAGATTGATGTATTTCTTTGCAAAAGCAACAATTTATAAATTTTAAAATATACTATTTCTATTTACAATCCATCGGCTTCAATTTTCTTAAAAATAATGGCAGAAAATTTCAGAAATTAGAAAAAAATCAAATATTTTCATTGGCATTGAAGTGTTAAATAATTTGATGGTTGACATATTTAAACAGACTTCCGTTTTACTGTTAGTACATTTGTTAGTACGTACTTAAATTGGAAAATTACAGGAATTAGAAAATCATAAACAGTTGTGAAAAATATTAAATATTTTATTTTAATAATTAATGTATATCATTTATATGTAGTCGTGTATAATGTATGCAAATAAAATACATAAATTATTTATAATAAAGTGTCCTTGCTTGTGCTCAGCTCACATTTTCTGCTAAAGGTTTACGCTTTGCAGCAAAAGCAAACCTACTTCTGCATATTAATGTAAATAGTTCATTAAAGTAAAATATTAGCACTTTTTCATCTTTTTGTTATTTATATATGAACATAAAAATCTATTTTTTCAGTAAAATTTCTAAATTGTCTACTATATCTGATGAACATGTTTCAATTTCGTTTTGTAAATAATTAAATAGATTTAATAGTTGAATGCTTACAAAATTTACACAAAAACAGAAGTGACAGAAATGTTTCGTCGGAAGAAATAGAACAGAAAACCAACGAACTACTTGGATATTTTTCATTTTAGTACATGTATAAATATCGTTATTTGAAATAGTCATTATTTTAAAACAACAAAACATTCTGGAGCTTAAGAAATACGAGCGTACGATAAAATTAAATAATAAGATATAAAAAATACAGCAAGGCTTGTAGCAACGTGTCGCAATGTGCGTGGAAAAAATTTTTGGACGCGTAGAAAATTTGCCAATCGGAAGGTTTGAACTTTTGCCTTTCTTCTTTACGTTATTTTGCGATAATCCATTGTTTCACATTGTTTTACAATTTCTCATTCAGTTGTCCTTTTAGAGACATTTAGGCAAATATAGACTTTTATCAATGCATTCAAATTAATGACCAACTACTCATTTTCTATAATGTTGTTGTTAGTGTACAATTGTTTTTTTTCCAGCAATACATAGATAGAATGAAAAAAGTTGTTCATTTCGTCTCGACCATAACTTTTAACGTAAAATGCATGTAAATGTTATTTGATTTGATGTTTTAACGTTTAATTCGAATAAACATAGAATTATTATGAATGGTATGGCGTAACGTATGTAGCTGGAAAGATTCCTTTTCGATTGCCGATCTCGCCATTCCACCAGTTTTCGTCGGAGCGATCTGTAACGGTAATTACGTCGCCACGTCTGAAGTCTAGCTCACCGGATTCCTGTGGCACAAAGTCGTATAAAGCTTGAACAAGCATCTGCAACAAAACGAAGAGATTTAAAAATACGAATACATGTGGGGAAAATGTTTGGAAATTTAAATTTAAAGATATGTCGGCGAATAATTTCCATACGGTACATAATATCGCATTAGCCAAAATACAAGACCGATGATTCTGTCCTTGTTCAATGTTTATTCTTTCAATGCGAATATTTGAATTGGGTCGGAAAATGATGAAACCAACAAAAATACGAATGACGTACCAACCGGGGAATGATGTTGTGGTACTGTCGTTGACGAGAAAAGTCAATGGTTGGTGTGGAGACTGGCAACAAAAAGGGGCTTGTTATGCCGAACGTGTTCTACAGCCACCAACCGATCAGTCTACACAATATTATGTATATTGCAATTGCTTTTTTGGGACAGCATGTGGTAGAAATTTTATTTTTAAACACGTAAACAAAACATAATAACACAAAGACAACTTTACCAAGCAATATAGCAAATATTCTGTGCTATATATACATTTTTGTACCAAACTTGTGTGTGTATGCAAGAGTGCAAGTCATAACTTACAAATTCATTCTCTCGTAAACAGAGAAAATAAAGTAATCGCACGCAAAAGCCAAGTCTTCACGTAGCAGTAATTTAAAATAAATACTTGAGTAGTGCATGAAGATTAAAATGCTCATAACACGTGTCATTGTTATGAAGGTGCAAATTGATTTATGCATGTGATGAACTAACAAACTTAGCGAAATATAGAAAAAGTCACAATCAAAATAGTATATACGATTTATATGACTTAAAGGAGAACTTGTATAAACCCATAGTCAACATTCGAATTAATAATAATCAATAAATTCACATTTAACGACGTTCTAAGTAGGAAATTGATCTTGTTTACAATCAGCTTTAACTCGTACACTTACCTCTTCAGGTATCATGTCTCTCAATTTGACATCCTGTGAACGAGAAACACTTGCCGTTCGATGATATTCCACTAATTCGTTTAGAGAATTGAATTTAACCACCCAAAGGAAGAATTTACCCTGTGCGTCGCGTAAAACCTTAAAGTGCTGAACACCATCGGGACATCTGTAAAAAGCAAAGAGATAAGACAACAACTTAGAACAACTTTCTAAAGGAAGGCAAAAGCTAAGGGTGATGGCTCATACTTGACAGATAATGAGAAATCTCCTGGACTGGACTCACTAATGCGAATTAAGAAGGCGCCTTCGTGTTTGTTTGAAAGGAGTTTCTCCGCATCGGCTCTGGTGATTCTTCCATAGTACCAGCTGCAAAAAAAGTAATATTATATTGTGATTATTACATTAAATACAACACCCCGAACTTACTCGTGATTTTTCATTTCTATATAATTACTCGGAATGAGACCCTCTTTGCCATCGAGCTCGGCACGATACCAATTTGAATCGTCCTCCATGTTTAAGATCTGTGAAAACAAAATAAATGCAATTAAATAAAGGAGTTTCAGATTATATACAACAAATTTAAGAACATGCAATAAGCTGTGATTAGTTTCTAAATTAGTCACTGTTTTTCACATATACTACATACAGATTTGAGTTTAGCGGTAAGACACGAATCGTAAAACCTTATGTTTAATTCCTTTAATTAAACCTAACTTTATTCTCCTCTAACTAGTTTTAATAGTCAATAATAACAAAACAAAATAAAAACTTTAAACATCTATGAAGATATATAGGTTTCATATCTATATATAAATATATACTATATAAGTCATTGAAGTGATTACATAATATTTGCCAAACAAACAAACACAAGTGAAATTTCGCAATGATCTCGATATGCGACCAATTTCGCTTATTGAACACTTATGTGTAACAGAAAAAACCTGAATAAAAGAGAAGAAATTCAATTGAAAACGAAATTGAATCGAATGTATGAGACTTAGACGAACACGACGCGACAACTTTAATTGTAAATCAAATCACGATTCAAGTAGACTTCAGTTTCATGAAGAGGACGCAAAGAGGCGAGTTGTGGTAGGTGTTAGTAGCTTGCTCGTTTCCATAAAGACAGTTCAAAAGAAGGCTTCATAAATACATTTATTAAGTATTAGTTAGTCTATTCGATAGGGGCCTTAATCGCCATACGAATAGATCGTCTCGATGTGATGAATAGTTGTAGACAAGCCGGAATCTATTTTAATCTCTGGTCCATCAAATTGAATTGCGCTATTCTTTCAGTGTTTATTTTTAAATACATATTTAAAAAACTAAAACTGTAATACACACAAATTCGACTCTCACAACAGACGAATTCTTGGCGATATTTAGGATAAGTAATTGGAAAATCTTTTTCTGTTTATTTATTAAGTGGTCCACAAATAGGAAAACATTGCAAAAATTGCGTTCAGTTCAACATTAAACTTTCTTTAACCCATAACTTCGATAACTTATTTAGAATCATCGACACGATTGAAAATCGTAAACCATTTCCGGTCATTGAAAAAATTCCATGGGTGCAAAAAACAACTTCAGATCTTTACGTAATAAATAAAATAATAACAAAATAATAAAGAGGACGACGTCGACCACATGAAAAACCATCAATGCTAACAACAATGAACAATAGACAGTAAATAGAGGAGGAAAAAAAGAAGAATCAAAAAATAAAGCATAAACAAAACGGGTAAATAGAAAAGAACGAATCCCAAATGTATCTGAAAACTTAAAAATGCCGTTCATTTAGCTGACTTATTGCTTCAGACCTCATGCGAAAACTTGGTCAACTTGGTGTTTGATTGACGGATTCCGACTCACGAGATAAAGAAATTAAAGGAAAAAAAGCTCTCATATCTTTAAGCATTTGTTTGGAACTTCCTGCATATCTCTATATTCATTGACACGCGATATTCTAACCAATTATTCTGAAGAAAAACCAATTCTTAGTCAATACGATAAAAAAACTCATGCTCACGTCGTTTCACCATTTTCGTTACTCCATTCATTATGGGTGATATTTGGCAAATACGGAGTGTATATGGCTTCAATCCACACTAAGGCCGGCGAAAAGTACACACGATACAAACAAAAACAACACACGCGCTAGTCGCTGCGGCAACTTCTAAGCAAGCTGGGGCTCGTCTCACAACTCACAAGTTTCGTGCGAGATTAATTTCAAGAGTATTTCTTCCATCCCAGATTCCGATGAATCTGTTGACGCCGCTGTCGTAGTCGATAATGGATGATGATGAAAGTAAGCAGTGAGTGGGTGACTCATGGGGGAAAACCAATAACAACAGCGAGCGAGCTGAGTTGAGCTGAGCTCAACACACCAATTCATAGATAAGTGCAAAATGTCATTCACAATAATGAAAGCGAGGCTTTGGAAATTCAATTTACATAAGTAATTGCTTTACTTTGAGGTGGAGCAGTTTTGCCAATAACTACCACCGAGTTGCCAACCGATAACCTGACGGAGTTATTCGCAACAACACTTTGTTATTTGTCAACCTTGCTGGAAAGGTTTTACGACCTCAACTTTGAGATTCATAAATTTGCAAAACTGTATGTTTACTTTCCTTATTGGTCTGCTGATCAAGTGTTAATTTCGGTTTATTTCATAACAATTCCTGTAACAGAAAACAGTTTATATTTGTCCATGGAGAAAAAAGTGTTTGAACATTATAACAATGAATTAGTTGTGTTTTGACGTCTTCAATTGTTTGCAAAGACGACATGTAAACTGTAAGAGGCGATTGTACTATGAGAAGAGTATTCACGTATTAGCTAAGATTAATTTCACAATTTTTTCCCCGCCACGAAGGTAATACTAAGATATAAGGTTTGAGCTGACTACTAGCAAGCACCTACTACAACTCCGCTCTCTCTGGCAAATCTCTAATGAAAACGAATCTAAATAAACAATTGTTAAACTCCGTCCCACTGTATACTGCGGGTGGATTCGAAGTCATTCGCAAACTATGGGAGTGCAACAAGACACGAAGGCAATGCACACAAAAAGGTTCAGTTCGAACATCCACCAGCAGACGTTACCAAGTGCAATGCCATGAGTCAAAGCCAAACGTGCACCGTGGGCTTTGCGCCACTCGCCTCGCCTCGTCTCGCAGCTTGCCAACTCGCACTGCAGTTCATGACACTGCCAACAATGGTGTCTGGTTTTCCGTTTAGTTATTCGTGCGCTCCTTCGACAGAGCCTTTTTCGTTGTTTGTTTATGTCTGGTGTTTCTTCTCTATTTCATACTCATCTTCTAGCTAGCTCAGCTCAGTTGCTAAGGAAAACAACTGACTGAAGCACTTTGTCTGCTGTAGATAGAGTTGACTTTTTGGGGTTTTGCCACTTCTACTTCTTGGTCAGAGTCGGAGTCTTAATTCGCATTTAGTTGCCTGCCTGTATGATAGCTGCGTGCCACAGCGTATGTAATTTCGTGTAATATCTGGTTTGGGTCTATTTTTACGTTCTCTTCATTTTCTTCCGCCCCAACAACAATATACGAAAGGTTACCACTAAGCTAAGAAGCCTTCCCTTCTTCTGTACCAATAATCTGCCTGCGAACGTCTACATCGATAGTTATACATGTGTTTGAGTGCTCGGTTAAGTTCCTTCTATACGAGTTCGTCCAACTTGTGGACAATTTTTCTTTGTGCATGCCCCAAACATTGCAACAAGCGAGGTTTCAAGGTTAAAGGGCACATGACGACGGTGTGAATATCTATTTATTGACCTCAGAAAACTTAAAACCTTACCATAAATTTTTGATACACCTAATTCTGTTAACTGTTTTTACATGGTTTTTTCTATTTGGGGATTTCTGGAACCAATCTACCGTGTAAAAACAGAATTAGGTGTATATGAAATTATATTATAAAAGCTTTATACTCTATACTCTCTATACTATAGCTCTATAAGACTCATCTTCATATCTCCATAAAAATTAAAGGTATTTAGTTTTCGATTTGGTTTTGCATTTTCCAGAAAGCTATCCACATTATTCACAATACGAATATATAGATTCGATCCTCTGTCGAATACATATTCTACTATATCACACTAAACTTACCTTTAGAATTTGGCTTTTGCGAAAACTGAGTTCGTCTTCGGCGGTCGCTGAGAAGTCGTGTTTGGCAACTGCTTCCATGTTTGTGACTTTTGTTTTTGTTTGCGTTCGTTCTGGGAACTTGTATCGGATTCCTTCTCGTTGAGTGTTTTTCCAGTAAACAAATTTTAGTTTTAGGTTTTGTTTATTAGTTTACTCTTATCTGCATTTGATAAACGAAAGTTCCAAATTACTAATCATGTTATGGTTCCAAATTTGCCTTGGTTTACTTTATGGTATTTACTGTCGAAACCGAAATGATTCCATTCTTAGCTCATATACCGACACGGTGTTGCCAGACACAAATATTTTTAACACTTAATACTCAAGTAATAATTATTGTAATCATTAATCATCTCAGAGACGAAATCAAATTGTAATTTTATATTAAACTTTTGTTTTTTCTATATTCTTTCTCTATTTTCTATTATTATTCTTTTTGACATGAATACAAGAATTCGTGTCTGGCAATACTGCAGGAACGGTAGCGTATTGTTGTTTTTGTGTTCCGTCCGTCGACCAACTCAAATTCGACCGACGATGAAGCCGAAGCGATTATTGGTGCTGCTGCTGACTGCGTCGTTCAATTGTTTCCCCTGACGTTTTTGTTCGAGAACATTTTTTTTGTGACGTTTCACTATGTTGTTGTCGTGTTGAAATCGAAATCATTCGTTTTCGATGACTTTCTCATTTTATTTTTTTGTTGATTCTTTAAAATTTTCTTCTTCTGTTGGAGCCATAGAACAGCGGAAACTTCCATTGAAGAAGCACGTAATTTTAAGAAACAAGAAAAATATCAGTTGGGGGAGGAATTCGTTAAATTCAATAGAAATGCGAACGAAAACATTTTGTTCGAAAAGTGGAAATTCAGATGAGAAAATATGAGAATGTGAATTGAGCAGATGCTGTGCGAGAAAGAGTGGAAGAGACAGAACAGCAGACATGTGCATGGGTTGACGCGAGGGAAAGAGAAGGCGGCACCAGCCCAGTTCGATCGAAGTGAGCCAGCCCTAGGAAAACAGGCTGCGGCGACTGATCGGCGTTGCTGGGTGCCACCGGTGGCGACTGAACTGGTCACAGTGCATCATAGGGCCGGCCGTCGGCTGGCTGGCAACCATGAAGTCGCCGACGACGGCGATGACCGCGAGCTGCACGAGCAGAAGGTCTGCCGCGCCGCATTCAACGAGGACGGCGATGTGTGGGAGACGAAGAAAGAGCAGCAGCACAAAGCAGATGCGAGCATAAAAACTCAAAATCTCGTTTTGAGCACCAAAAATAAAAGCTTGAAGAAAAACGCCAAGAATGTTTGATAAATGAGGGGGCGGCCGACAGCAAAGATCTCCTTTTTTGCACAACCGAATAAAATTGAAAGACCGTCGCTTAAAATAAACCAAAGCAAATCGTAAACTTTTTGAAAATATTCTTTTTAAAATGTCGAAATTATTTCGTGTTTCGATTCTGCATTATTTTTGCAAGTTTTCAATTTCACTTTTTCACCTTTTCCGTTTTCACTTTTAACGTCCAACTGCAGTCGTTTCAAATGGTTTTCACGCTTCCTTTTCGCTGCACTATCTTGTTTACGCTCCTAATCAAGTGGATTTTTCTTTTAATTATTTTCCAATTAAATTTGTAATGTAAAAATGACACACAGCAGCGCTTCGCACTCCACTCAATGCAGACACCACGTAACAAACGCCATAGCTAAAAAAAATCACAATTTTTTTTTTGTTTTCGGCGGCCGCACAGTCACTTGCTCGTTGACGTTTTCGTTTGAACTCACTCGTTGAACTGTCGCTGACTCGCCTCTACTGCCGAGCGCGGTGCGACAGTGCAATATATCTGCAGGTGCGAGTAGTACAACAGAATAGTATCATGCTAGCTCGCAGAAAGGAACAACCATATAATCATGAGAACTTAGCTCGTCTCTTTTCATTTCGAATAAGAACTCTATGTCATAAAGGCTATAACGCAATAAAGTATAAATAAAATTCAAATTTTATTTATGCATTTTATATTTATACATAATATATTTTATTATAAACAAAAAAAAATAGTGATTTTTTTTAGCTATGGCGTTTGTTACGTGGTGTCTGCATTGAGTGGAGTGCGAAGCGCTGCTGTGTGTCATTTTGTGTGTCATTTTTTAAAATCCACTTAATTAGGAGCGTAAACAAGATAGTGCAGCGAAAAGGAAGCGTGAAAACCATTTGAAACGACTGCAGTTGGACGTTAAAAGTGAAAACGAAAAAGGTGAAAAATTGTGAAAAAGTGAAATTGAAAACTTGCAAAAATAAGATAATATATATATTGTATATTAGGTTTAATTAAATTCCAATATCGAATTAATTTCGATCGAAATTGGGAACATATCAGATAATTATTTTTAATTATTATAATTGTTATCAGATCAGAAATAAATAATAACATATCAGATAATTATTTTTAATTATTATAATTGTTATCAGATCAGAAAAATAACTATATTTAAATTACTTTTTATATATATCTTTAAATTTAAAATTAAAACATTTGACTTTTCTACGAAATTCTTAATAAATCTCCTCGATTTTCTCTGAGAATAAAAAGTGGCCAAATTAGATTTTTAGGATTTGTAGATTTCTTTGTTTTTTCTGTGTAACCATCCATGCAACATTATGACTTCCCTGTAAATTCGTTGATTGCTTTCGTTTGAAAAGTTAAAATTGGGCAGGGATGCCACACTGAAATGTTTGCATTCGGCAGCTCTGTTTTCGCTGTTTCCGAAATGATGATTTTTCTTGACACTAAATGTCAGGAAATTTGTTTTGACAGAAAATGCGCAATTGCTTAAAAAACCATCTTTGGTTTGTTTACATGTTACCTTCCCTGATTACTTCTCTATTTGTTGAACCTCTAAATTTGAATGTTAATTTAATTAATAAGAAGAACAATAAATTTTAAACAAATATATAACAAATTATGTATTATGGAACATTTTGTATTGTAAATTGTGTGAAACGGAATCAGAATATGCTACGGAAGGAATCAGAATACGGAATAAGTAGAGTGGCGTAGTGTTTTGATCCAACGTGGAGTGAAACACCTCGATTGATTGACTTCGACAACCCAGCTATCGAGTATTTCCAATCCAATGGTTCGTGTAACGAAAACCAAAGTTGCTTAGCAGAGACAATAACCGATTTGATGTGCCATGACATTCTTTCTGTGTATATCCAATTCACAAACTATAAGGTACACCCTGTTCCAAAACAACTAAAAATAAACCACTCCACTTACCTCAAAGTATGCAATTGGTTGTTGTGGTTTCATAGGGTGTATCATTTTCGAATGCGACGATTTTTCGACTTCGAAACGCATTTTATTTTATTCTCTTTTAAACCTCCTCTCATACAAGTGGCATATAGAACAGACCAACTAAATTTTTTTGATTTAATTGTCTGGTTGGACAACCTATTTTAACTAATTTAACATGAATTCTTTTCTCTAAAAGACCATTCATAATTGAAAAAAGTTTAGTGGGTGGGGCCAAAAGGTGCAATAACAAGATTCAAAGCTAACGTTTTGGAAAATCACAGACCCGTATTCGACCCTTAATAAAATTGGCAGTCCACGGAAAAATGTGGACTGTCAAAAAGATAATAACAAAGACTTAAACATTTTTAATTATTGTTTTTTTTATCATATTCACCTTTAAAAAAATACCTTCAAACGTCGTTTTTTTCTCTTGATGATAACATTTGTAATGATTTTTCAAAGTAGTAAACATTTTTCTAAATATTGAATTATGGCAATAAATGTGTTGCTTATTTGGTTTTTTTCCAAATATTGTTGAATATTAAACATTACTATTAAATATTTATATAATAAAAAAATTGAATATGATCTCGAAAATTATCTCGACTTAAGTTGTTTTGTTATTTTGTTGTTATTAGGAGAATATAGAATTTTCATCATCAGCAATTGTAACGCTTATTATATAAGCGTTAATTTTTATTTTTTCTTTTTATTTCTTTTATTTTATTATAAAATACAGAATATTTAAAAAAGGGAACTTTTTTGCATCAGTGTGAATGCCTCTGCGTGTACCGATACCGCACAACTCACGATATTGTACCGTACCGCATCTGTTTGAGCGTACCTTTAATAATATAGATATACAAAATATCAAATATTCTTTTCACTGTCATAAATCAATTTTTGTTTGGTTTTTGGAATTTTTTTTTTGTTTAATGAAATTGGTTGTTGATGGAATGAATTTATCCTTGCTATTCACTTTGTTAATATCCTTGTAAATCATTTTTTGCTTGTCGGATATAATTTTTAGAAATAGGTCGGAAATAGGTGTTTGATTGTCGGATTTGTGCTTGCAAAAGATATTGAGAGTGTTTGCGACGAGTTCCTCTAAGCCGCACTCTCTGAAAAGTTGAGGCAACTTTAGTTAATCGCATCTCCCGGCGCGGGAGGAGTTTTCGGTGCTCGCAGTCAGATTGCAGCCCGCTTGTTCCATCTGGCCCCCGACTACAAACAGATCACGCTGCGCCTCCCTAATTTCGGACTCGATGGCAATCCAGGATCCAGAGCACAATATGGCACGAGCGCGCACGAAACCACAACATATGTCGGGTGCTCTAAAAATATTCAACAGTCGATAATGCATCGGCAGCAACAACACACGTCGACAACAGATATCGCCAGATCGGGAGCAGGACAGCCATCCTCGGCACCCTCGCCCTGGCTTCCACAGACACCCTCACACACTCACACACTCACACCCTCACACACTCACACCCTCACACTCGCCCTCCGCGCACTCGGCTAATGAGGAATCCTGTTCGGCAAAGGACATGCGGCACGCGGCAAATATTTAAAATTGAATTTCATCTGCTGCTTCTCCGCTTCCTTCCTCTTCCTCGGCCTGCCGCCCGCATTCGGCGCAAGGACCGTCGCCCAAGGATAATTAATGAGCTGGTATTGCGTTCAGCTCAGCTCTGTCAAATCGAGAGCAGACATGAAAGCACCACATGTCCTTCAGCCTCGCGCCTCATTCTGAGTGGCTCCTTTTGGGAGATTGCCTACTTTACAGTCCTCACTCAACGTCACGAATACTGTGTTGGAATATAGGTTCCCGTAGGTTTCTGCTTGCTATGAGTCCAAGGACGAGCCCAGTCGATCCAGTCCAGCGACTGACTCTGGCCCGCTCTGAGCTTTGGACAGGACAAGTCGGGGTCGGGGAGGGGCGACGGCGGTGCATTCCTCACCACTCGGCGCCTAATGACATGCAGCGAGCGGACGGACGGAGCCCAACTGGCGGGCACCTCGGGTTCCGCACTCCCCCGTGTCCGCTCGGCGAATATGGAAATCGTGAAAATTAAAATGCATTTTCCGCATATGCTGCCCGAATTACCATTCGAACCCCGCCGTTCGTCGCAGTCGCCGGTAGGAGTCGCGCCTGCGCAGCTGTCGGCCCGGCCAGGATAATGGAACAGTTTAACACGAATCCGCAGAAAGGATCACGACTGCCCGCGCTCGCCAACAACCCCCGCCGCGCATGCGCCACTGCGTCTGGCACTCCGCCGGCCTTTCCTAAAAGTACGCATTTTTATGGTCCGCTACCGCCGCCGTCCGAAAATAGATTAGCTCTGACCCTGCAGCGGGCGTAGGCGCGCCTCGGCGTCGAGAGGAAGGCGCCGCACAAAGGATGTTGAACTCGGAATTCGTGGAATTCGAAGGGATCGTCGGCCGGCGATCGGTCGGGTAGACCAGAGCAGGGCAGAGCAGGAGCGTGCTAATGAAAGGGCGCGTGGCATGACGTAGAAGCGATCGTCGGTCGGTCCGGCCGTCCCCGTAACTGCTGTTGCGTTGTGTCCTCCGGTGACCCACTGATAAGCAGGACATCGCCGGACGGACAGACGGCCGCCTGGTGTTGACAGGCCAGGGCACGAGACGCGGCGGGGAAACTGCTAATTGAGAGATTCGGCGACATGCAGCTCGGAGGCCACGATGGGCTTCTGTGCAACTGGGAATGGACTCAGATGGAGTCGAGGGACTGCCGGAAGTGAATCACCTTGGCGTTCACTTCCTGCCCCCCTCCAGTGGGCAATTATTGTCATTTCCGCCACCGGATGGGCTTGGTTTCTGAGGATATATTAGAATATCCTTTTTGTCGGATATTCAAATGCCATTTGCCATTTGGCCCTGATTGCCCTAATTAGTCCTTGGGCCCCTTTGGATTGTGTCCGTTGCATTCGTTTGTTCATCTGCTATCTGGCCCCCCATGGTCAAAGTCAGACACAGTCGAAAGTCTTGAGGGCGAA
>JAFDUT010000504.1:0-20042 GCA_017309665.1 Coelopa frigida
ACTGTGGTCGTTTACAAAATCGTTGACCACCAGGCGCCCAGAAACAACAGACGATGGCGTTACAAAATCGTTGACCACCAGGCGCCCAAGAAACAACAGGAGGTGGTCGTTTACAAAATCGTTGGTCATTATGGCTACTTGAAAGCCGAATGCCACCACGCGCCCAGAAACAACAGAAGGTGGTCGTTTACAAAATTACTGGCCACCAGGCGCCCAGAAACAGCAGAAGGTGGTTGATTACAAAATCTTTGGCCACCAGGCGCCTAGAATCAACAGGAGGTGGTCGTTTACAAAATCGTTGGTCATCATGGCTACTTGAAAGCCGAATGCCACCAGGCGCCCTGAAACAACAGACTGTGGTCGTTTACAAAATTACTGGCCACCAGGCGCCCAGAAACAACAGAAAGTGGTTGATTCAAAAAATCGTTGATCACTTGAAAAGCCGAATGCCACCAGGCGCCCAAAAACAACAGACGATGGTCGTTTACAAAATCGTTGACCACCAGGCGCGCAGAAACAACAGACGTTGGTCGTTTACAAAATCGTTGGCCACCAGGCGCCCAGAAACAACAGAAGCTGGTTGTTTACAAAATCTTTGGCCACCAGGCGCCAAGAAACAACAGGAGGTGGTCGTTTACAAAATCGTTGGTCATCATGGCTACTTGAAAAGCGGAATGCCTATTGGAAATATATAACTTCTATATATATTCCAGAGGAACCGTAGTGAAACAAAAAATATTATTTGCAGAACAATTTAAAAAACGATTTTATTCAAACGAAAAGTTGATGTGAAGTGACGAAAAATCTCTATAATACATTTTTCACAAATTCAAAAATTCAATGCCTACTTGATATTTTAAGCAGTGTTTTTTTTTTTTGTGCACAGTATGAATTTACAACACCCCTTCTCAAAAAAACATTGTGAAGAACAAATAACATACAAATTATTTACATGTTACATTCGATAAACCAGCTAAACATCTTAACTTAACAATTTTTATATTTGAGAGTGGCTTAGTAAATAAATCTGCAACCATTTCTTCTGTTGGGCAATAAACGAATTGAATATCTTTTGATTGCTTGATTTCACGAAGAAAGTAATACTTTACGTCGATGTGTTTTGTTCTTGGATTGATTTGTTCAGCATCCAAGAGTTTCAAACAGCTTTGATTGTCTTCATACATTTTGATATTCTCGATTTGGATCTCCAAATCTTGAAACAACATTTTTAACCAAATTAATTCTTGTGTTGCCTCTGCCAATGAAACAAACTCCGCCTCAGTTGAAGATAATGTTACATTGCCTTGCCTTCTACTTGCATAACTTATAACAGCTTCACCTAGTTTGAAAATAAATCCACTAGTTGATCTTCGGCCTTTTACCTCACCTGCCCAGTCAGCGTCTGCATAACCAGTCAGCATAATTTCCTGATCTTTACTCCCTACGCAAAGCCAGAGATTCTGAGTTCCTTTGAGATACTTGAAATTCGCTTTACCTCGTTCCAATCACGCTGTGTCGGACACGATACTTTTCGACTTAGAATAGAAACTGCAGCAAGCAATATCGGGTCTTGTGTTTCCAGACAAGTACAACAGGGAACCAATTGCGCTCCGGTAGAGTTCATTGTCAACAAATCCTTTTTCTTCTGCTTGCAATTCTTTTAAATAACCAATATCCAACGGGATTTTCGAAACTTTTACATCTGTCATATTATATTTATCTAAAATTTCTTGAATATATTTTTCTTGGTGAATATAAAATACGTCATTTTTCTTTTCAACTTGAATTCCGAGATATAATTTCAAATCGCCCAAATCAGTTATCTTAAAAGCTTTTCCAATTTCATCAAATGTCTCCTTTTCAAGATGTTTTTGTTTAGTTATAATAAGAATGTCGTCTACATATATTAATACATAAATCAAATTATCTCCTTTTCCTTTAACATACAAACAACTGTCAGCCGTACCCCTTCTGAATCCAAAATTTAACAGAACTGAATTAATTTTTTGATTCCAGCATCGCGCTGATTGTTTTAAACCCGTAAATACTTTTGTTTAATTTACATACCAGTTCCTCCTTTCCTTTGGTTACAAATCCAGTGGGTTGTTTTAGATACATCTCGTTGTCTAAATCACCATTTAGGAACGCCGTCTTAACATCAATATGTCGAATAGACATGTTCTTCAAAGATGCTACTGCTAACAGTGTTCTAAATGTTGTTTGCTTCACAACCGGTGCAAATACTTCATCAAAGTCTTGACCAAACTTTTGAGAAAATCCTTTAGCTACTAGTCTTGCCTTATATTTCCTTGATCCATTTGCTAAAGTCTTGATTTTGTAGATCCATTTGCATCCGACAGCTTTCCTGCCTTTCGGTAACTCGACCAGCTTCCATGCGTTGTTTGCATACATTGACTGCAATTCGTCTTCCATAGCGACTATCCACTGTTCACTATCAGGACTTTCCACAGCTTCTTTGTAAGTTCTTGGCTCATTAATACATACTGTTTTGTAGCCATACCTGTCTGGTTTCATACCTTTGGTATTTCTTGAAGATCGTCGTAATTCTGTAATAGAATCATTGTTAATAACATCGGTAGAAATTGGGGATAGAATCCTCGAAAATTTCTTCTTCACTTTCTGCGCTATCAAACGATATGTTGCAAGCGTCTTGGTCATCTGCTTGTTCCAACTGTTCCTCTATTGCATCATTATTCAAATTACTTAAATTGATACTTACAATTTCCCCAGTATCATTATTTTCCGACGATTTAGAAGACTTCTGTTCTTCAAAATTTTCAATAAATTTTACATCCCTTGAAATCACAATATCACCATTGCTATTCAATAATCTGTATGCTTTCGACTCATCACAAAAGCCAACAAGAATTCCTTTCCTAGCAACATCATCTAACTTGTAGCGAAACTTCTTGTTAATGTGATAGAAAGCCGTACTACCAAACATTTTACATGACTCATCAGTGGTGACTTATTGAACCAGAGCTCATATGGGGTCTTTTCAATTGATCTTGATGGTAATCTGTTCTGAAGATAATTAGCAGTATTCAACGCTTCAGCCCAATACCTTTTTTCTAAACCACTCTGCAGCAGCATGCAACGCGTCATCTCAATCAGGGAACGATTCTTGCGTTCTGCAACTCCATTTTGTTCAGGCGTGTATGGTGCTGTATATTGTTGAACAATACCTTTATTTTTAAGAAAATTGTGAAGTCTTTTATTTTTAAATTCTCCACCTCGGTCAGTTCTTAAAACCTTCATTCGTTTGCCAAATTGATTTTCGATCAAATTTATAAAATCTTGAATCTTTTCACATGTTTCGCTCTTATTTTTCATGAAATATACAATGCAATACCTGCTATAGTCATCAACCATGGTTAAGATGTATTTATTTCCGCTTGGAGTAACTTCTCTTATCGGTCCACACAGGTCGGAATGTACGAGATCCAGTGTATTTGATGAACGATTCTCCGATTTCTTTGGAAATTCCTGTTTTGACATCTTTCCTCTTAAACATGTTTCACACGTATCTTGACAACTGCAATTTTCCTTTAAATAAACACCTCGAATCAAGTTTGAATTAATAGCTGCTTTGATACTGTTATTATGACGATGACCAAACCTTTTATGAAAAATATGAATGCATTCTTTTTCTACTACATTTACCTTCTTAGCAAAATTATCTTCATTCAATACAAATAAATTTTTAAGTAGATTTCCTGATGCGTACACTTGACCATTTAATGAAATTTCACATTTATTTCCTTTGAACAAGACTTCTAAACCATTTTCGACGAGTTTCCTTACTGACAATAAATTTCCATCGAGTTCCGGGACAAACAAGACGTTTTTAACTGGAATCTGTTTATTTCGACAAAATAACACTCCATCGCCAGAACCGACTGCTTTAATTTCTTTGCCATTTGCTAAATAAATACTTTCGCCGACATTTTTGTTTAGATTTGTAAAGAAATTCTCATCACAACACATGTGACAGGTTGCCGCTGAGTCTATGTACCATTTAGATTCTATTTTCTTGTTTCCAGAACTAAAACATACCTCAACATTGCGGGTTTCTTCTGATTTCTTCTGAACTGTTTTCTTGGCCTTAAATTGCTGTTTTCTTCGCAGGACAATCCTTTTTCATATGTCCAGGTTTCCCACATGTATAGCATTTGTACTTACATTTTTCATTTTTCGCTTTCATTGCCATGTCTGACATGCATTCTGTTGATTCTCCTTCGGTCTTTCGAATGTATTCTTGAATTAGCTTCTCCTTAACCAGCTCTAGAGTCAGATCATTTTCTGGTCTCACTTCTAATGCTGTTATTAATGAATGATATTCATCGGGTAAACTTCCGAGAAGAAATGCAATTACTAAATGCTCAGCCAATTGCTCTCCTAATCCAAGTAACCTATCTACGATATCCAGCATTCCGCTGATATGGCTCTCCATAGTTTGACCTCTTCTTAATTGCATCTTGCATAAGGATTTCAATAACATTACCTTATTAGAAAGTGTGGATCTTTCGTGCACCTTCCTCAACGTCTCCCAGTATTCTTTAGCTGTTGCCAGCTTCCGGAGTGATCCTAATTGGGAATCATCCACCAAGAGTCCGATTGTGGCACGCGCTTTTCCGTCTTTCACCATCCATTTTGCATCTGGATTTTCCGGCTTTTCTGAATGTATCACCTCCCATAGATCGTCTCGTATGAGGAGCAGCTCCAATTTGTACTTCCAAACTTGATAGTTGGAGCTATTCAGTTTTTGAATTCCGGCCTTGACTTCCTCCATTCTTTCTTCTTTCTAGAATACCAAATCTTCTCTTTTTAAAAAAATTCTCGAACAAATTATTTCAGCACTGGGCCCATAACCTATTGGAAATATATAACTTCTATATATATTCCAGAGGAACCGTAGTGAAACAAAAAATATTATTTGCAGAACAATTTAAAAAACGATTTTATTCAAACGAAAAGTTGATGTGAAGTGACGAAAAATCTCTATAATACATTTTTCACAAATTCAAAAATTCAATGCCTACTTGATATTTTAAGCAGTGTTTTTTTTTTTTTGTGCACAGTATGAATTTACAACAATGCCACCAAGCGCCCAGAAACAACAGAAGGTGGTTGTTTACAAAATCGTTGGCCACCAGGCGCCCAGAAACAACAGAAGGTGGTTGTTTACAAAATCTTTGGCCACCAGGCGCCTAGAATCAACAGGAGGTGGTCGTTTACAAAATCGTTGGTCATCATGGCTACTTGAAAAGCCGAATGCCACCAGGCGCCCTGAAACAACAGACTGTGGTCGTTTACAAAATTACTGGCCACCAGGCGCCCAGAAACAACAGAAGGTGGTTGGTCAAAAAATCGTTGGTCACTTGAAAAGCCGAATGCCACCAAGCGCCCAGAAACAACAGAAGGTGGTTGTTTACAAAATCGTTGGCCACCAGGCGCCCAGAAACAACAGAAGGTGGTTGTTTACAAAATCGTTGACCACCAGGCGCCAAGAAACAACAGGAGGTGGTCGTTTACAAAATCGTTGGTCATCATGGCTACTTGAAAAGCCGAATGCCACCAAGCGCCCAGAAACAACAGAAGGTGGTCGTTTACAAAATTACTGGCCACCAGGCGCCCAGAAACAACAGAAGGTGGTTGATTACAAAATCTTTGGCCACCAGGCGCCTAGAATCAACAGGAGGTGGTCGTTTACAAAATCGTTGGTCATCATGGCTACTTGAAAAGCCGAATGCCACCAGGCGCCCTGAAACAACAGACTGTGGTCGTTTACAAAATTACTGGCCACCAGGCGCCCAGAAACAACAGAAGGTGGTTGGTCAAAAAATCGTTGGTCACTTGAAAAGCCAAATTCCACCAGGCGCCCAGAAACAACAGGAGGTGGTTGTTCACAAAATCGTTGGCAACTTGAAAAGCCGAATGTCACCAGGCGCCCAAAAACAACAGACGATGGTCGTTTACAAAATCGTTGACCACCAGGCGCGCAGAAACAACAGACGGTGGTCGTTTACAAAATCTTTGGCCACCAGGCGCCCAGAAACAACAGAAGGTGGTTGGTCAAAAAATCGTTGGTCACTTGAAAAGCCAAATTCCACCAGGCGCCCAGAAACAACAGACTGTGGTCGTTTACAAAATCTTTGGTCACCACGCGCCCAGAAACAACAGACAACAGTGGTCGTTTACAAAATCTTTGACCACCAGGCGCCCAGAAACAACAGACGATGGTCGTTTACAAAATCGTTGACCACCAAGCGCCCTGAAACAACAGACTGTGGTCGTTTACAAAATTACTGGCCACCAGGCGCCCAGAAACAACAGAAGGTGGTTGGTCAAAAAATCGTTGGCCACGTGAAAAGCCAAATTCCACCAGGCGCCCAGAAACAACAGACTGTGGTCGTTTACAAAATCGTTGGCCACCAGGCGCCCAGAAACAACAGAAGCTGGTTGTTTACAAAATCTTTGGCCACCAGGCGCCAAGAATCAACAGGAGGTGGTCGTTTAAAAATCGTTGGTCATCATGGCTACTTGAAAAGCCGAATGCCACCAGGCGCCCTGAAACAACAGACTGTGGTCGTTTACAAAATTACTGGCCACCAGGCGCCCAGAAACAACAGAAGGTGGTTATTCACAAAATCGTTAGCCACTTGAAAAGCCGAATTCCACTAGGCGCCCAGAAACAACAGACTGTGGTCGTTTACAAAATTACTGGCCACCAGGCGCCCAGAAACAACAAAAGGTGGTTGGTCAAAAAATCGTTGGCCACTTGAAAAGCCAAATTCCACCAGGCGCCCAGAAACAACAGACTGTGGTCGTTTACAAAATTACTGGCCACCAGGCGCCCAAAAACAACAGAAGGTGGTTGTTCACAAAATCGTTGGCAACTTGAAAAGCCGAATGTCACCAGGCGCCCAAAAACAACAGACTGTGGTCGTTTACAAAATTACTGGCCACCAGGCGCCCAGAAACAACAAAAGGTGGTTGGTCAAAAAATCGTTGGCCACTTGAAAAGCCAAATTCCACCAGGCGCCCAGAAACAACAGACTGTGGTCGTTTACAAAATTACTGGCCACCAGGCGCCCAAAAACAACAGAAGGTGGTTGTTCACAAAATCGTTGGCAACTTGAAAAGCCGAATGTCACCAGGCGCCCAAAAACAACAGACGATGGTCGTTTACAAAATCGTTGACCACCAGGCGCGCAGAAACAACAGACGTTGGTCGTTTACAACATCGTTGGCCACCAGGCGCCCAGAAACAACAGAAGCTGGTTGTTTACAAAATCTTTGGCCACCAGGCGCCAAGAAACAACAGGAGGTGGTCGTTTAAAAATCGTTGGTCATCATGGCTACTTGAAAAGCCGAATGCCACCAGGCGCCCTGAAACAACAGACTGTGGTCGTTTACAAAATCGTTGGCCACCAGGCGCCCAGAAACAACAGAAGCTGGTTGTTTACAAAATCTTTGGCCACCAGGCGCCCAGAAACAACAGACAACAGTGGTCGTTTACAAAATCGTTGACCACCAGGCGCCAAGAAACAACAGGAGGTGGTCGTTTACAAAATCGTTGGTCATCATGGCTACTTGAAAAGCCGAATGCCACCAAGCGCCCAGAAACAACAGAAGGTGGTCGTTTACAAAATTACTGGCCACCAGGCGCCCAGAAACAACAGAAGGTGGTTGATTACAAAATCTTTGGCCACCAGGCGCCTAGAATCAACAGGAGGTGGTCGTTTACAAAATCGTTGGTCATCATGGCTACTTGAAAAGCCGAATGCCACCAGGCGCCCTGAAACAACAGACTGTGGTCGTTTACAAAATTACTGGCCACCAGGCGCCCAGAAACAACAGAAGGTGGTTGGTCAAAAAATCGTTGGTCACTTGAAAAGCCGAATGCCACCAAGCGCCCAGAAACAACAGAAGGTGGTTGTTTACAAAATCGTTGGCAACTTGAAAAGCCGAATGTCACCAGGCGCCCAAAAACAACAGACGATGGTCGTTTACAAAATCGTTGACCACCAGGCGCGCAGAAACAACAGACGGTGGTCGTTTACAAAATCTTTGGCCACCAGGCGCCCAGAAACAACAGAAGGTGGTTGGTCAAAAAATCGTTGGTCACTTGAAAAGCCAAATTCCACCAGGCGCCCAGAAACAACAGACTGTGGTCGTTTACAAAATCTTTGGTCACCACGCGCCCAGAAACAACAGACAACAGTGGTCGTTTACAAAATCTTTGACCACCAGGCGCCCAGAAACAACAGACGATGGTCGTTTACAAAATCGTTGACCACCAAGCGCCCTGAAACAACAGACTGTGGTCGTTTACAAAATTACTGGCCACCAGGCGCCCAGAAACAACAGAATGTGGTTGGTCAAAAAATCGTTGGCCACGTGAAAAGCCAAATTCCACCAGGCGCCCAGAAACAACAGACTGTGGTCGTTTACAAAATCGTTGGCCACCAGGCGCCCAGAAACAACAGAAGCTGGTTGTTTACAAAATCTTTGGCCACCAGGCGCCAAGAATCAACAGGAGGTGGTCGTTTAAAAATCGTTGGTCATCATGGCTACTTGAAAAGCCGAATGCCACCAGGCGCCCTGAAACAACAGACTGTGGTCGTTTACAAAATTTTACTGGCCACCAGGCGCCCAGAAACAACAGAAGGTGGTTATTCACAAAATCGTTAGCCACTTGAAAAAGCCGAATTCCACTAGGCGCCCAGAAACAACAGACTGTGGTCGTTACAAAATTACTGGCCACCAGGCGCCCAGAAACAACAGAAGGTGGTTGGTCAAAAAATCGTTGGCCACTTGAAAAGCCAAATTCCACCAGGCGCCCAGAAACAACAGACTGTGGTCGTTTACAAAATTACTGGCCACCAGGCGCCCAAAAACCACAAATTCAACAGAAAAGGGTTGTCAACTGGTTGTTCACAAAATCTTTGGCAACTTGAAAAGCCGAATGTCACCAGGCGCCCAAAAACAACAGACGATGGTCGTTTACAAAATCGTTGACCACCAGGCGCGCAGAAACAACAGACGTTGGTCGTTTACAAAATCGTTGGCCACCAGGCGCCCAGAAACAACAGAAGCTGGTTGTTTACAAAATCTTTGGCCACCAGGCGCCAAGAAACAACAGGAGGTGGTCGTTTACAAAATCGTTGGTCATCATGGCTACTTGAAAAGCCGAATGCCACCAAGCGCCCAGAAACAACAGAAGGTGGTTGTTTACAAAATCGTTGGCCACCAGGCGCCCAGAAACAACAGAAGGTGGTTGTTTACAAAATCTTTGGCCACCAGGCGCCTAGAATCAACAGGAGGTGGTCGTTTACAAAATCGTTGGTCATCATGGCTACTTGAAAAGCCGAATGCCACCAGGCGCCCTGAAACAACAGACTGTGGTCGTTTACAAAATTACTGGCCACCAGGCGCCCAGAAACAACAGAAGGTGGTTGGTCAAAAAATCGTTGGTCACTTGAAAAGCCGAATGCCACCAAGCGCCCAGAAACAACAGAAGGTGGTTGTTTACAAAATCGTTGACCACCAGGCGCCCAAAAACAACAGAAGGTGGTTGTTCACAAAATCGTTGGCAACTTGAAAAGCCGAATGTCACCAGGCGCCCAAAAACAACAGACGATGGTCGTTTACAAAATCGTTGACCACCAGGCGCCCAAAAACAACAGAAGGTGGTTGTTCACAAAATCGTTGGCAACTTGAAAAGCCGAATGTCACCAGGCGCCCAAAAACAACAGACGATGGTCGTTTACAAAATCGTTGACCACCAGGCGCGCAGAAACAACAGACGTTGGTCGTTTACAAAATCGTTGGCCACCAGGCGCCCAGAAACAACAGAAGCTGGTTGTTTACAAAATCTTTGGCCACCAGGCGCCAAGAAACAACAGGAGGTGGTCGTTTACAAAATCGTTGGTCATCATGGCTACTTGAAAAGCCGAATGCCACCAAGCGCCCAGAAACAACAGAAGGTGGTTGTTTACAAAATCGTTGGCCACCAGGCGCCCAGAAACAACAGAAGGTGGTTGTTTACAAAATCTTTGGCCACCAGGCGCCTAGAATCAACAGGAGGTGGTCGTTTACAAAATCGTTGGTCATCATGGCTACTTGAAAAGCCGAATGCCACCAGGCGCCCTGAAACAACAGACTGTGGTCGTTTACAAAATTACTGGCCACCAGGCGCCCAGAAACAACAGAAGGTGGTTGGTCAAAAAATCGTTGGTCACTTGAAAAGCCGAATGCCACCAAGCGCCCAGAAACAACAGAAGGTGGTTGTTTACAAAATCGTTGGCAACTTGAAAAGCCGAATGTCACCAGGCGCCCAAAAACAACAGACGATGGTCGTTTACAAAATCGTTGACCACCAGGCGCGCAGAAACAACAGACGGTGGTCGTTTACAAAATCTTTGGCCACCAGGCGCCCAGAAACAACAGAAGGTGGTTGGTCAAAAAATCGTTGGTCACTTGAAAAGCCAAATTCCACCAGGCGCCCAGAAACAACAGACTGTGGTCGTTTACAAAATCTTTGGTCACCACGCGCCCAGAAACAACAGACAACAGTGGTCGTTTACAAAATCTTTGACCACCAGGCGCCCAGAAACAACAGAAGGTGGTTGTTTACAAAATCGTTGGTCATCATGGCTACTTGAAAAGCCGAATGCCACCAGGCGCCCTGAAACAACAGACTGTGGTCGTTTACAAAATTACTGGCCACCAGGCGCCCAGAAACAACAGAAGGTGGTTGGTCAAAAAATCGTTGGTCACTTGAAAAGCCAAATTCCACCAGGCGCCCAAAAACAACAGACGATGGTCGTTTACAAAATCGTTGACCACCAGGCGCGCAGAAACAACAGACGTTGGTCGTTTACAAAATCGTTGGCCACCAGGCGCCCAGAAACAACAGAAGCTGGTTGTTTACAAAATCGTTGGCCACCAGGCGCCCAGAAACAACAGGAGGTGGTCGTTTAAAAATCGTTGGTCATCATGGCTACTTGAAAAGCCGAATGCCACCAGGCGCCCTGAAACAACAGACTGTGGTCGTTTACAAAATCGTTGGCCACCAGGCGCCCAGAAACAACAGAAGCTGGTTGTTTACAAAATCTTTGGCCACCAGGCGCCAAGAATCAACAGGAGGTGGTCGTTTAAAAATCGTTGGTCATCATGGCTACTTGAAAAGCCGAATGCCACCAGGCGCCCTGAAACAACAGACTGTGGTCGTTTACAAAATTACTGGCCACCAGGCGCCCAGAAACAACAAAAGGTGGTTATTCACAAAATCGTTAGCCACTTGAAAAGCCGAATTCCACCAGGCGCCTAGAATCAACAGGAGGTGGTCGTTTACAAAATCGTTGGTCATCATGGCTACTTGAAAAGCCGAATGCCACCAGGCGCCCTGAAACAACAGACTGTGGTCGTTTACAAAATTACTGGCCACCAGGCGCCCAGAAACAACAGAAGGTGGTTGGTCAAAAAATCGTTGGTCACTTGAAAAGCCGAATGCCACCAAGCGCCCAGAAACAACAGGAGGTGGTTGTTCACAAAATCGTTGGCAACTTGAAAAGCCGAATGTCACCAGGCGCCCAAAAACAACAGACGATGGTCGTTTACAAAAGCGTTGACCACCAGGCGCGCAGAAACAACAGACGGTGGTCGTTTACAAAATCTTTGGCCACCAGGCGCCCAGAAACAACAGAAGGTGGTTGGTCAAAAAATCGTTGGTCACTTGAAAAGCCAAATTCCAGCAGGCGCCCAGAAACAACAGACTGTGGTCGTTTACAAAATCTTTGGTCACCACGCGCCCAGAAACAACAGACAACAGTGGTCGTTTACAAAATCTTTGACCACCAGGCGCCCAGAAACAACAGAAGGTGGTTGTTTACAAAATCGTTGGTCATCATGGCTACTTGAAAAGCCGAATGCCACCAGGCGCCCTGAAACAACAGACTGTGGTCGTTTACAAAATTACTGGCCACCAGGCGCCCAGAAACAACAGAAGGTGGTTGGTCAAAAAATCGTTGGTCACTTGAAAAGCCAAATTCCACCAGGCGCCCAAAAACAACAGACGATGGTCGTTTACAAAATCGTTGACCACCAGGCGCGCAGAAACAACAGACGTTGGTCGTTTACAAAATCGTTGGCCACCAGGCGCCCAGAAACAACAGAAGCTGGTTGTTTACAAAATCGTTGGCCACCAGGCGCCCAGAAACAACAGGAGGTGGTCGTTTAAAAATCGTTGGTCATCATGGCTACTTGAAAAGCCGAATGCCACCAGGCGCCCTGAAACAACAGACTGTGGTCGTTTACAAAATCGTTGGCCACCAGGCGCCCAGAAACAACAGAAGCTGGTTGTTTACAAAATCTTTGGCCACCAGGCGCCAAGAATCAACAGGAGGTGGTCGTTTAAAAATCGTTGGTCATCATGGCTACTTGAAAAGCCGAATGCCACCAGGCGCCCTGAAACAACAGACTGTGGTCGTTTACAAAATTACTGGCCACCAGGCGCCCAGAAACAACAAAAGGTGGTTATTCACAAAATCGTTAGCCACTTGAAAAGCCGAATTCCACTAGGCGCCCAGAAACAACAGACTGTGGTCGTTTACAAAATTACTGGCCACCAGGCGCCCAGAAACAACAGAAGGTGGTTGGTCAAAAAATCGTTGGCCACTTGAAAAGCCAAATTCCACCAGGCGCCCAGAAACAACAGACTGTGGTCGTTAACAAAGTTACTGGCCACCAGGCGTCCAAAAACAACAGAAGGTGGTTGTTCACAAAATCGTTGGCAACTTGAAAAGCCGAACCACCAGGCGCCCAAAAACAACAGACGATGGTCGTTTACAAAATCGTTGACCACCAGGCGCGCAGAAACAACAGACGTTGGTCGTTTACAAAATCGTTGGCCACCAGGCGCCCAGAAACAACAGAAGCTGGTTGTTTACAAAATCTTTGGCCACCAGGCGCCAAGAAACAACAGGAGGTGGTCGTTTACAAAATCGTTGGTCATCATGGCTACTTGAAAAGCCGAATGCCACCAAGCGCCCAGAAACAACAGAAGGTGGTTGTTTACAAAATCGTTGGCCACCAGGCGCCCAGAAACAACAGAAGGTGGTTGTTTACAAAATCTTTGGCCACCAGGCGCCTAGAATCAACAGGAGGTGGTCGTTTACAAAATCGTTGGTCATCATGGCTACTTGAAAAGCCGAATGCCACCAGGCGCCCTGAAACAACAGACTGTGGTCGTTTACAAAATTACTGGCCACCAGGCGCCCAGAAACAACAGAAGGTGGTTGGTCAAAAAATCGTTGGTCACTTGAAAAGCCAAATTCCACCAGGCGCCCAGAAACAACAGACTGTGGTCGTTTACAAAATTACTGGCCACCAGGCGCCCAGAAACAATAGAAGGTGGTTGGTCAAAAAATCGTTGGCCACGTGAAAAGCCAAATTCCACCAGGCGCCCAGAAACAACAGACTGTGGTCGTTTACAAAATCGTTGACCACCAGGCGCCCAGAAACAACACACGATGGTCGTTTACAAAATCGTTGACCACCAGGCGCCCAGAAACAATAGACGGTGGTCGTTTACAAAATCGTTGACCACCAGGCGCCCAGAAACAACAGACGATGGTCGTTTACAAAATCGTTGACCACCAAGCGCCCTGAAACAACAGACTGTGGTCGTTTACAAAATTACTGGCCACCAGGCGCCCAGAAACAACAGAAGGTGGTTGTTCACAAAATCGTTGGCAACTTGAAAAGCCGAATGCCACCAGGCGCCCAAAAACAACAGGCGATGGTCGTTTACAAAATCGTTGACCACCAGGCGCGCAGAAACAACAGACGGTGGTCGTTTACAGAATCGTTGGCCACCAGGCGCCCAGAAACAACAGAAGATGGTTGTTTACAAAATCTTTGACCACCAGGCGCCAAGAAACAACAGGAGGTGGTCGTTTACAAAATCGTTGGTCGTTTACAAAATTTCTGGCCACCAGACACCCAGAAACAACAGAAGGTGGTTATTCACAAAATCGTTGGCCACTTGAAAAGCCGAATTCCACTAGGCGCCCAGAAACAACAGACGGTGGTCGTTTACAAAATTACTGGCCACCAGGCGCCCAGAAACAACAGAAGGTGGTTGGTCAAAAAATCGTTGGCCACTTGAAAAGCCGAATTCCACTAGGCGCCCAGAAACAACAGACTGTGGTCGTTTACAAAATTACTGGCCACCAGGCGCCCAGAAACAACAGAAGGTGGTTATTCACAAAATCGTTAGCCACTTGAAAAGCCGAATTCCACTAGGCGCCCAGAAACAACAGACGGTGATCGTTTACAAAATTACTGGCCACCAGGAGCCCAGAAACAACAGAAGGTGGTTGGTCAAAAAATCGTTGGCCACTTGAAAAGCCAAATTCCACCAGGCGCCCAGAAACAACAGACTGTGGTCGTTTACAAAATCGTTGACCACCAGGCGCCCAGAAACAACAGACGATGGTCGTTTACAAAATCGTTGACCACCAAGCGCCCTGAAACAACAGACTGTGGTCGTTTACAAAATTACTGGCCACCAGGCGCCCAGAAACAACAGAAGGTGGTTGGTCAAAAAATCGTTGGCCACGTGAAAAGCCAAATTCCACCAGGCGCCCAGAAACAACAGACTGTGGTCGTTTACAAAATCGTTGACCACCAGGCGCCCAGAAACAACAGACGATGGTCGTTTACAAAATCGTTGACCACCAGGCGCCCAGAAACAATAGACGGTGGTCGTTTACAAAATCGTTGACCACCAGGCGCCCAGAAACAACAGAAGGTGGTTGTTCACAAAATCGTTGGTCATCATGGCCAGTTGAAAAGCCGAATGCCACCAGGCGCCCAGAAACAACAGACGGTGGTCGTTTACAAAATTACTGGCCACCAGGCGCCCAGAAACAACAGAAGGTGGTTGTTCACAAAATCGTTGGTCATCATGGCCAGTTGAAAAGCCGAATGCCACCAGGCGCCCAGAAACAACAGACGGTGGTCGTTTACAAAATCGTTGCCACCAGGCGCCCAGAAACAACAGACTGTGGTCGTTTACAAAATTACTGGCCACCAGGCGCCCAGAAACAACAGAAGGTGGTTGTTCACAAAATCGTTGACCACAAGGCGCCCAGAAACAACAGACTGTGGTCGTTTACAAGATCTTTGGTCACCACGCGCCCAGAAACAACAGACAACAGTGGTCGTTTACAAAATCGTTGACCACCAGGCGCCCAGAAACAACAGAAGGTGGTTGTTTACAAAATAGTTGGCCACCAGGCGCCCAGAAACAACAGAAGGTGGTTGTTTACAAAATCTTTGGCCACCAGGCGCCTAGAATCAACAGGAGGTGGTCGTTTAAAAATCGTTGGTCATCATGGCTACTTGAAAAGCCGAATGCCACCAGGCGCCCTGAAACAACAGAAGCTGGTTGTTTACAAAATCTTTGGCCACCAGGCGCCCAGAAACAATAGACGGTGGTCGTTTACAAAATCGTTGACCACCAGGCGCCCAGAAACAACAGACGATGGTCGTTTACAAAATCGTTGACCACCAAGCGCCCTGAAACAACAGACTGTGGTCGTTTACAAAATTACTGGCCACCAGGCGCCCAGAAACAACAGAAGGTGGTTGTTCACAAGGCGCCCAGAAACAACAGACTGTGGTCGTTTACAAAATTACTGGCCACCAGGCGCCCAAAAACAACAGAAGGTGGTTGTTCACAAAATCGTTGGCAACTTGAAAAGCCGAATGCCACCAGGCGCCCAAAAACAACAGACGATGGTCGTTTACAAAATCGTTGACCACCAGGCGCCCAGAATCAACAGAAGCTGGTTGTTTACAAAATCTTTGGCCACCAGGCGCCCAGAAACAATAGACGGTGGTCGTTTACAAAATCGTTGACCACCAGGCGCCCAGAAACAACAGACGATGGTCGTTTACAAAATCGTTGACCACCAAGCGCCCTGAAACAACAGACTGTGGTCGTTTACAAAATTACTGGCCACCAGGCGCCCAGAAACAACAGAAGGTGGTTGTTCACAAAATCGTTGGCAACTTGAAAAGCCGAATGCCACCAGGCGCCCAAAAACAACAGACGATGGTCGTTTACAAAATCGTTGACCACCAGGCGCGCAGAAACAACAGACGGTGGTCGTTTACAAAATCGTTGGCCACCAGGCGCCCAGAAACAACAGAAGATGGTTGTTTACAAAATCTTTGACCACCAGGTGCCAAGAAACAACAGGAGGTGGTCGTTTACAAAACCGTTGGTCGTTTACAAAATTTCTGGCCACCAGGCACCAAGAAACAACAGAAGGTGGTTATTCACAAAATCGTTGGCCACTTGAAAAGCCGAATTCCACTAGGCGCCCAGAAACAACAGACGGTGGTCGTTTACAAAATTACTGGCCACCAGGCGCCCAGAAACAACAGAAGGTGGTTGGTCAAAAAATCGTTGGCCACTTGAAAAGCCAAATTCCACCAGGCGCCCAGAAACAACAGACTGTGGTCGTTTACAAAATTACTGGGCACCAGGCGCCCAGAAACAACAGAAGGTGGTTATTCACAAAATCGTTAGCCACTTGAAAAGCCGAATTCCACTAGGCGCCCAGAAACAACAGACGGTGGTCGTTTACAAAATTACTGGCCACCAGGAGCCCAGAAACAACAGAAGTTGGTTGGTCAAAAAATCGTTGGCCACTTGAAAAGCCAAATTCCACCAGGCGCCCAGAAACAACAGACTGTGGTCGTTTACAAAATCGTTGACCACCAGGCGCCCAGAAACAACAGACGATGGTCGTTTACAAAATCGTTGACCACCAAGCGCCCTGAAACAACAGACTGTGGTCGTTTACAAAATTACTGGCCACCAGGCGCCCAGAAACAACAGAAGGTGGTTGGTCAAAAAATCGTTGGCCACGTGAAAAGCCAAATTCCACCAGGCGCCCAGAAACAACAGACTGTGGTCGTTTACAAAATCGTTGACCACCAGGCGCCCAGAAACAACAGACGATGGTCGTTTACAAAATCGTTGACCACCAGGCGCCCAGAAACAATAGACGGTGGTCGTTTACAAAATCGTTGACCACCAGGCGCCCAGAAACAACAGAAGGTTGTTGTTCACAAAATCGTTGGTCATCATGGCCAGTTGAAAAGCCGAATGCCACCAGGCGCCCAGAAACAACAGACGGTGGTCGTTTACAAAATTACTGGCCACCAGGCGCCCAGAAACAACAGAAGGTGGTTATTCACAAAATCGTTGGTCATCATGGCCAGTTGAAAAGCCGAATGCCACCAGGCGCCCAGAAACAACAGACGGTGGTCGTTTACAAAATTACTGGCCACCAGGAGCCCAGAAACAACAGAAGGTGGTTGGTCAAAAAATCGTTGGCCACTTGAAAAGCCAAATTCCACCAGGCGCCCAGAAACAACAGACTGTGGTCGTTTACAAAATCGTTGACCACCAGGCGCCCAGAAACAACAGACGATGGTCGTTTACAAAATCGTTGACCACCAAGCGCCCTGAAACAACAGACTGTGGTCGTTTACAAAATTACTGGCCACCAGGCGCCCAGAAACAACAGAAGGTGGTTATTCACAAAATCGTTAGCCACTTGAAAAGCCGAATTCCACTAGGCGCCCAGAAACAACAGACGGTGGTCGTTTACAAAATTACTGGCCACCAGGAGCCCAGAAACAACAGAAGGTGGTTGGTCAAAAAATCGTTGGCCACGTGAAAAGCCAAATTCCACCAGGCGCCCAGAAACAACAGACTGTGGTCGTTTACAAAATCGTTGACCACCAGGCGCCCAGAAACAACAGACGATGGTCGTTTACAAAATCGTTGACCACCAGGCGCCCAGAAACAATAGACGGTGGTCGTTTACAAAATCGTTGACCACCAGGCGCCCAGAAACAACAGAAGGTGGTTGTTCACAAAATCGTTGGTCATCATGGCCAGTTGAAAAGCCGAATGACACCAGGCGCCCAGAAACAACAGACGGTGGTCGTTTACAAAATTACTGGCCACCAGGCGCCCAGAAACAACAGAAGGTGGTTGTTCACAAAATCGTTGGTCATCATGGCCAGTTGAAAAGCCGAATGCCACCAGGCGCCCAGAAACAACAGACGGTGGTCGTTTACAAAATCGTTGCCACCAGGCGCCCAGAAACAACAGACTGTGGTCGTTTACAAAATTACTGGCCACCAGGCGCCCAGAAACAACAGAAGGTGGTTGTTCACAAAATCGTTGACCACAAGGCGCCCAGAAACAACAGACTGTGGTCGTTTACAAAATCTTTGGTCACCACGCGCCCAGAAACAACAGACAACAGTGGTCGTTTACAAAATCGTTGACCACCAGGCGCCCAGAAACAACAGAAGGTGGTTGTTTACAAAATCGTTGGCCACCAGGCGCCCAGAAACAACAGAAGCTGGTTGTTTACAAAATCTTTGGCCACCAGGCGCCAAGAAACAACAGGAGGTGGTCGTTTACAAAATCGTTGGTCATCATGGCTACTTGAAAAGCCGAATGCCACCAAGCGCCCAGAAACAACAGACTGTGGTCGTTTACAAAATTACTGGCCACCAGGCGCCCAGAAACAACAGAAGGTGGTTGGTCAAAAAATCGTTGGCCACTTGAAAAGCCAAATTCCACCAGGCGCCCAGAAACAACAGACTGTGGTCGTTTACAAAATTACTGGCCACCAGGCGCCCAAAAACAACAGAAGGTGGTTGTTCACAAAATCGTTGGCAACTTGAAAAGCCGAATGCCACCAGGCGCCCAAAAACAACAGACGATGGTCGTTTACAAAATCGTTGACCACCAGGCGCCCAGAAACAACAGAAGCTGGTTGTTTACAAAATCTTTGGCCACCAGGCGCCAAGAAACAACAGGAGGTGGTCGTTTACAAAATCGTTGGTCATCATGGCTACTTGATTGTTTACAAAATCGTTGGCCACCAGGCGCCCAGAAACAACAGAAGGTGGTTGTTTACAAAATCTTTGGCCACCAGGCACCTAGAATCAACAGGAGGTGGTCGTTTACAAAATCGTTGGTCATCATGGCTACTTGAAAAGCCGAATGCCACCAGGCGCCCTGAAACAACAGACTGTGGTCGTTTACAAAATTACTGGCCACCAGGCGCCCAGAAACAACAGAAGGTGGTTGGTCAAAAAATCGTTGGTCACTTGAAAAGCCAAATTCCACCAGGCGCCCAGAAACAACAGACTGTGGTCGTTTACAAAATTACTGGCCACCAGGCGCCCAGAAACAACAGAAGGTGGTTGGTCAAAAAATCGTTGGCCACGTGAAAAGCCAAATTCCACCAGGCGCCCAGAAACAACAGACTGTGGTCGTTTACAAAATCGTTGACCACCAGGCGCCCAGAAACAACAGACGATGGTCGTTTACAAAATCGTTGACCACCAGGCGCCCAGAAACAATAGACGGTGGTCGTTTACAAAATCGTTGACCACCAGGAGCCCAGAAACAACAGACGATGGTCGTTTACAAAATCGTTGACCACCAAGCGCCCTGAAACAACAGACTGTGGTCGTTTACAAAATTACTGGCCACCAGGCGCCCAGAAACAACAGAAGGTGGTTGTTCACAAAATCGTTGGCAACTTGAAAAGCCGAATGCCACCAGGCGCCCAAAAACAACAGACGATGGTCGTTTACAAAATCGTTGACCACCAGGCGCGCAGAAACAACAGACGGTGGTCGTTTACAAAATTACTGGCCACCAGGCGCCCAGAAACAACAGAAGGTGGTTGGTCAAAAAACCGTTGGCCACTTGAAAAGCCAAATTCCACCAGGCGCCCAGAAACAACAGACTGTGGTCGTTTACAAAATTACTGGCCACCAGGCGCCCAGAAGTCGTTTACAAAATCGTTGACCACCAAGCGCCCTGAAACAACAGACTGTGGTCGTTTACAAAATTACTGGCCACCAGGCGCCCAGAAACAACAGAAGGTGGTCGTTTACAA